>OY856411.1:803514868-803607368 GCA_963693085.1 Alisma plantago-aquatica
GATAATTGATTGTGGACGCTGGTGTAGGCTGGTTAACAGTTGAATTATTTTGGATCTTGGCCCACTAGAATATTGTACACTACAATATTCCAAATTGATATTGTGGGTGATCAATTCAAATAAAAGGAGTGGTAGTTAATTAAAGATCTAATTAATATCATCAAATTATCAAATCAAACTAAAAATGTTTTGAAAAGTTGTAATATTTCTTTATAGAATCAACTGTCAAACACAAACACATTCAAATTGTGACCAGTCCTTGAAAAGGACAAATCAGGATAATGTTCCACAATTGGCTAAGGACTTGGAGAAATGTTCTCATCAATGAGCGAAAGCTATGTGTCCTTGATAGACCAATGCTAGAGGAACTCACTCCAAAAGTGCCTAAGGCTAAATGGATGCTTATTGGAAGCATGTTAATGATGCCAAAGACATGTGAATACCTAATGCTCTATTGTATGAACTATGAGTTGCATGAACAACATGATTACATGGACATTCTCGAGATGGTAACACATCTTAAGAGTCATGTAGAACAAAGAAGGTATAATGCCTCCAAAGCGCTAATTGAGTGCAAACTGACAAAGAGAGATCCAGTAGAACATATATGCTCAATGTGATTGGACATGTGGAATGACTAGGATTTCTCTTAGATTAAGAGTTGACCATGAATATGATTATGCAAGCATTGCATAAATCATATAGACAGTTTATCAAATGTTTGGCATGTTGATGACAAATCAAGGAAGAAGAAGGACAAATCCATGACGGTGACTAGCGGAAGTAAGTCCTGGGGAAAAAGTAAGGCTAAGAAGTGTTCTGAGGCTAAGCTGAAGCCCAAGTCTTCTGCACTCAATATATGGAGAAGGATAAGTGTAAAAGGAATCTGTCCTTTTCACTTAAAGGATAAAGAAAATAAAGCGCTACCATTGTCACTTGTTTAGACATTGGAAAGGAATTATCCTCTTCATAGAGGATCTCCAGAAGAAGATAGAGATTGAGATCTCTACTTCAATACTTGAAAAGAAGTAAGCTAGAACTATATGGAGCAAGGGTTGCTACCACTATATTTAAATGTTGTCATTCATGGGCACATAATAGAATTACTGAATTGCTATTATGTACTTGCTAACATCATACGTTTTGTATGACAAGAACATTATGATATTTTGTGGCGATGCCCTATGTCTCATAAACTATACTTGATAGTTGAAAAGACAAATATGTATGACACATATATTGAATGACTTGATAACTCAAACATTGAATACCTATAGCACTATCATCTAGGGAGCATAAACAAGAAATGCATTTCTAGAATCTATATGATGGTTATCCAGACTCTTTTGGTTATTGAAACAATAGAGACATGCATGTCTTATTTTTTGTGCAATATGACAAGAGTATCTTCACTAGATGTAGTGGGAGATTGACTATTCCATTAGGACTAGTACATATTGATGTACATTGACCTTTTGGATGAATGCTAAAGGTAGTTACAAGTACCTCATTGTATTTAGTGATGCGATCAGTAGATATTGAAATTTGTATTTAATGAAATACAAGTTTGGATCTCTCAAAGTGTTCAAGGAGGTCATAAATGAAGTACGTAACTAAATTGGTAAAAGTATTGAGATACCTTAATATGATCGATGTTGAAATATGTAAACCAAGAGTTTGAGGACCTTTTGGGAGATCATAATAGTGCATCATAATGAATACACTTGAAGCATACTGATGTGTAACACCCTATTAAGTCATGGTGAGATTATCAATAAAATTTAGCTAATCTTACAATTTCTTTTGGGCACATGCTTTACACTAAAACAATGTACCGTCTAAAATGGTTCAAAAGACACCATATGAGATATGGAGTGGGAAGTGTCCCGATGTGCCTTTCATAGTAATTAGGATTGAAAGCTTGTATAAGAAAAATAGTTTCTTTAAGGGCTTTATTCGCAAATTATATGAATGTTATCTTGTTGAATACTACTTATATTCCAGCCTCATAACAAAGTGTTTGTTTCTAGGATGTCTGAATTCCTAAAAGGAACTTAGTTCCAAAGGAATTGTGGGAGTAAAAGTAGAACTCGAAATGTTCGAGGCAAATAAGAAAACATTGAATCTAAAGAGGTACACTAAGGAACAAGAAGAATCACAAACTGTTGTGGAATCTCAAGTTCCTTATGTAAACATAGAACTCATAGTTTTAGTAGAATGCCTTGAGTTTGAAAGATTATGATATCTTATAACTCAAGATGGTGATATGTTGATCATAGCGATGAGTCAACCACATACCTAGAAACAATTGAGGAACCAGATTCTGAAAAATGGCTTGAGGCCATGACATCTATGATGGACTCCATGTAAACCAACAAGGTATGGCCTTGGTGGATCCACCTGAAGGGGTAAAATCCATATGGTGCATTTGGGTCTTTGTAAGAAGACCAACATGGAATGGTATATTGGTTGCAAGGAGTTTCAAACTAGTTCAAATTGTTGAACGTGATGAAGCCTTTCACCAATTACTAAGGTTAAATCCATCTGGATCATGCTTGTTGTTGCAGCTTAGTATGACTGTGAGATTTGGAATATGGATGTTCCAAACTGCATTCCTTAATTGGAATAATTAAGAGGATGTGTACGTGACATAACATCATGGATTTATAAATCCATCAATGCAAATAAAGTCTATAAGCTACAGAAGTCAATCTCTAGATTGAAGCAAGCATCCCATAGATGTAACCTTCTATTTGACAAGACAATCAAAGTGTTTGACTTGAGTCCAAATGAAGATGGAATCTATGATTACAAAATATTTAGTGGGAGCATATTTAATATTACACATAATGATGGGGAATAATGTCATGGATGTGTTAAAACCTATAAGGAAAATACCTTCTACATGAACAGTTTAGGCAAAACATCCTATGTGATAGGGATCGAGGTCTATAAAGATAGATCTGGAAAGCTTCTTGACCTAATTTAAAGCACATACATTGGCAAGATGCTGAAGGATTCAACATGCAATAATCAAAGAGAGAAAATGTATCCATGATCCATGGAGTTAGTCTCTCAAGAGCTAAGTGTCCGCATTCTTGTGAAGAATAGGAACACATGGATAGATGCCATTGGATCTATATTGAATACAATGCTATGTACTTATCCCATTATCTCGTATGATGGGAAGATATCTAGTAATCTCGTATGTATTAGACATGATGAAAGGATATGCAGTCATCTCATATGTATTGACATGATGATATGACACATATATACCTATCTAGCAATTTCGTATGTATTGGACATGACAAGAGGGTGTATGTCAGATATGAGTTAGAGTCACTAGAATGCCATAATGAACATCCTTATGTGATTTCGAAGCACTTAAAGGATTGGTTACTTGGTTATGGTAACAAGGAAGAGTTGGATGTTAAGGGTTACACATGTGCAAGATTCCAGACTGACAAAATGATGGCAATTATGTTTGACATTAAATGAGAACTGTAAGCTAGAAAGGGTTTTGAGATAATGGCAATTTTCCTAATTTACAAAAGAAGTCGAGTATCTTTGTATTATGAAATCAGCAGAGGATACTGTATGGATCAAGAAGTTCATATGGCTGAACTTGTGTGAGTTTCCAAACCATTGATGACATTGTAGAAATGCTGATGACAACAATGGAGCTACTAGTTAGGCTGGGAATCTGAGATATCATACTATGACGCTTCCATCTCATACGAGTAGTCATACAGTGAAGAGATGAGAAAATTGCAAATTACCGACTTAAAGAAAATGTCGTTAAACCCGCTATAAAAGCACTTACGCAGTAGAAGCATGATGGTCATGTTAGGTCACTCGGGATGAGATCCGTGGATGATTTACTCTAAATGTAAGTGGGAGTCTGTTGGTATGTATACCTAAAGAACCAATCATATGATGATTGCAATGGTGTAACATATAAATGATTTGATTAATAAAAAGGGCAAGCTTCCAATTTATTTTGTATATTCAATTACGAGATAATGAATTACATAATAAATGTCTAGAGAATGATATTACTCTATGGCATATGTATTCAAGTACGTGACTTGGAAGAATGAGATCATACAGATGGTAATAGTATATATTCTCATTATGTCCCTGATCGGTTGTCATTATGGAAGGCTGATAGACAACAATGACACATAGGATCAGAGTTTGAGTTGGTTGATGACTGAATCTCATTGGTCATGATATGGCAATATCAAACCAAGCACATAGATACATGTTAGAGAATAATGTATCAGATAGACCCACCATGAAACTGACACATGGAAGCCATCTTCATAGAAGTCATAGTCAGGTCTCACAGTGATGGTGGTGGTTGTGTCCCTTAGACCTAAAATCACTACACTCACCACGTTATTGGTACACTTTGACATCATCAAACGCAGTCCTAAAACATGGGTTGTTATAACAGTGATGATTGGGTGACTTTGACACATGGGGATTGATTGTGAGTGATAGATATGGGATTTGTCCCTCTAATGGGAGTATGATAGCCAAGGCCTCTTGATTAGCACGACTGAGAAAAGTATGGCCATACACATGTGAGTCAATATGTGATATTGAGCTTACATCTATCTCATGCAGTCTGCTCTGGTTCAAGGAATAAGATTGAATAATAACGATGATAAATACTCCATGCCTCTAGTTCAATCTGGATATCAGTGACAAAGGAACTATACAGACACTGTAACACCATACAAAGATTGTAGGCTGAAGTTTCTCCCCAACTTTCCATTCACTTGGGTAGCAATGACGTGCAACTTTGCACCACTCTTTGCTTATGATGTCATAAGCTAGTTATGGACATTCACTGCCAACATGATATGGGACCTATTGGGTCACACACTTAGGAACACATCTAGAAGAGGAGTTTGATCTCGAATGATGATTGAATTAAATAATAAAGTGTTTAGGTACTCAATTAACACAACATATTGACGGATTGGCTGACTGAACTGCCAAATGGGCGTCTCAAGTGTTGACATGGCCATTTCAGTTGTCAATCATATCAAAAATTGAATTGGTTTAGTTCTGACGTGTGGGCCGACTGGTTCATGTGGTTGAACCGATCAGCTCAACTCAAACTCACCAGACAGCTATCTGGGTGAGTGAAACGGGTGTCTCGCTTGTGAGAGACGGCCAAGTTGGGATGAACTAAAATTCTGGAGTTCCCCCGAACTCATTTCAATTGCACATACTTGGGTGCAAGTAAATTAATGTATGACATTAATTAGGAAATTTTCTTACCAATTCATATCTAATTGGGAAAGTGTGAAATGACCATCTTGCATCCCAGAGGACCATTTCACTTAGTGAAACAATTGTCTCGCTTAGAGAGATGACTGTCTTACGTCCCAGAGGACTATTTCACTTAGAAAAATGATTGCTTCACGTGCGAGACGACCATATCACATGGCAAGATGATCATTTTGTCACACGTAGGTTGTGAACCTTATAGGAAAGTTGTGAAAATTCTAGATCTACTTGTTGTTTCCATTC
Source organism: Alisma plantago-aquatica (assembly GCA_963693085.1). NCBI lineage: Eukaryota > Viridiplantae > Streptophyta > Magnoliopsida > Alismatales > Alismataceae > Alisma > Alisma plantago-aquatica. The sequence goes on from OY856411.1 coordinate 803,520,419, forward strand.
CTGCTTTAGTCCCACATTGGCTGGGGATTGGGAACCCTGAACCTAATCCGTTCAATATATAGAGGGGTACTGGGGGCTTCCCAGAGTACAACTACTACACAGACAATTGAGAATCAGTTGCTCTGACAAGTGTTGTCCTCTTTGGTTGTGGTAACTATGAGAGCCCAAGCAAGTCCTACCCGACTAGGGAGGGATAGCCATGGGAGAGCAACAATTGATGAGGGACAACTCCTTCATGTCCATTCCATGTGGACTAATCTAGAGGTAGGAGTCCTTTGGCTGCTCCTAGGAGGGAAACATCAACCTGTAGCCCGTGGTGAGATCTGAGGAGTAGCTACGGTAGTATTCCAAGTCTGATATCTGTGGAGAAGCAATCAGATGAATTTGAGAGCAACTAGGAGCTGCACAGACTCCGTCCAAGATAGAGTGCACATCTACATCGATGAGGATTGTCACTGGACTTGCTCTAGGACCAGGTATATATTAATGAAACCATCCTTCCCATTGCATAGCTATTGACATGATCTGTTGGTTAATGGGAAATATGTCAGTAAAATTTTTGTTTCTGCTACCTACCTGATGCCATACTCCCTACAGGTTATTCTGGTACAATAAGATTTTAATTGAGCTTGAGGATTAAGAGAATTCTACCTTCACTTATCCTTATGGCATGTTTTCTTACCACTGAATGTTGTTTGGTCTTTGTAATGTGCCGCAACATCTACAAGGTGCATGCTCGCCATCTTTTCATATACAGTGGAGCAGTGCCTTGATATTTCATGGATGATTTTATGATAACAATGATTCGTTCATGATTAGCTCTCTATTCTAGATTAGGTGCTATGAAAGTGTGATGATACTCAACTCATTTTCATCTTAGAGAAATGACATATGATGGTGATCAAGGGAATAGCCTTGGAAACAAGGTGTCCAACAAGGGTACAGTGGTTGACCATGTAAGGATTGAGGTTTTCTCCAAGCTTCTTCCACCATCATCGGTGAAGGCTAGGGGTGAGCATCAATTATTCAATTATTCAGTCAGTTATGGTTAATTCACTTTGGTTAAATGGTTAATTTGTGATTTGATGTTTTAACCATTAATCTATCCAAATTAGCTTCGCTTAACTCGGTTATGGTTAATCAATTAATGGTTAATTTGGTCGGTTAATTTGGTTATCCAAATAATATTCTTGTAGTAGTATTGTATGTAATTACTAATAAAATTGTGAACAATTGTAATATTATAGTAGTATTGCATATGATTTTAGAGGTGCATAGTTAATGGAAACATGATAAGTAAGTACATGTAGAGGTTTTATTCAATAAAAGTACAACTATGTAGGTATATTTATGTGTAGAATATTTTTAAATATATATATTTTGGCTATTTGGTTAATTCACTTAACTAAATAGATAATATTTTTAACTTTCAAATTAACTATTTAACCAATTAACCAAATTAAATTGACCAAATTAACCAAATTGTCCAAAATAAATTAACATTTAGTTAATCAGTTCTTAATCATATTATGCTCACCCCTACTGAAGGTAGTGATGAGCTTCCTAGGATGCACAAGTTTTACAAGTGATTCCTAATTTTCAAACATCACCTAACCTCTTTGTAATATATTATAAAAGGATGTTAAATTTGATTTCAACGGTAGGTGTTTAAACACATTATTTGTTTTGAAGGAGAAAATGATCTCTGTAAGCCTCCCATTTGAAATAATGTGTGATGCATCCAACTATACGATAGGAGTAGTTTTGAGCCAAAGGAAAGATTATGTGTCATCTATGATATACTACATGTAATGACCTATTTTCAAATTAGTCATCTAATTAGGGTTTACTTCGATGATTGTATGCTTAACTAAGTTGATCATTGTTTAAAGATTTATTAATATGCTAGCTAATTTTTGATGTTTTATATATAACGAGAAGTTTTTAATCATATTTTGATTCACATAATTAGGGTTAAGTTTTGAAAACCCTAATCGACCCAAACTAGGGTTTTGATGACATATGAATAAAACTTTTGATAAGTATAATGTCTCACTAAATGATTTTTGGTATTTTATATGTAACTCTGATTTAATTGAAATTTGAATATGATTTTGATATCTCAAATTTGAGAACTATTGAAAAATATCAGAATTTTTGAAGAATATTCTGATCTATTTGTCGGTCAAGTTTCAAACTAGACTGACCATTTTTAGTTTGATATAGTAGTGTGGTAATTGAATTTTATCTTTTATTATCTATTTCCAATTGATCTCAAATTTTAACTGTAGTTGGTAAACTTGATTATAGACATATTATTAATTTGGAGTAATTTTTGGATGATGTTTGATCTCTACAGAGTGGGGTGTTGGTCGATTCTATGTAGGGAAAACTCGACCGACCATGCTGCAGACTGCAATATAGCAATGTAGTATTTGATTTTTATTTATTTATTGGTAAAACAAAATGTTCTAATTTTTTTACTGTTACTTAAAACTTCAACTTCAGATATTGGGTTAAAGTTTCATAATTTTTGGACGATTATTGAGATCTAAAAAGTGTGGTTTTGGTCGAGTTTATAACTCAACCAACCAACCAGTCTGAGCAAAATAAAAATACAATGAAGGGCTTGTTTGCAATGGTTATAATCACCTCAATTCATATATATGACTAACCTAACACACAAGGAGCTCTCATAACTCGTCATTCCTATCAATGAAACAAAATTAGAGAGATATTAGAGATCTAGGGTTTTGAGAAGAGAAAGTGATGGAGATGTTGACCTAGGGTTTCTCTATCCAAGATATGATGAAATAAATTAAGTCTAGCTTCTTTTCATAGCAATTTATGGTGAATCTTCTCCCACATGTCAAGATTACATTCCTTCTCTAGTTTGATTTGAAATCAAATAAAATCTCCCCCTTTTCTCACTTTTTCTCTTCTAATCCCCATTTCTAGGGTTTCCGAGTTGAGAGGAGAAAGAATTGGATTCATTTGTTAGAGTTTGATTGGGTTCCAAAAATTTAGAGGTTGACCTACGTTTTTAAGGTGCTTGGCACATGAGATGAGTGTTTTTATCCCTCCTAAGCTCTTTATTCATGTTCAAAGCCTAATTCTATCTGGCTAAAATAATCAGAAACCTTGCTTGTATATGTATGTGATTGGATATTGATTTAGAAAAGATATTGGGGGATCCAATTCTACTGATTTTGATTATTTCTCATTGATCAAAGCTTGATTAGTTATTGATATATTGCTTGATTGTCCATTTTTAATCTTATGGGTAAATGACTATGCTATTTCATGTGAATTTTGCCTAAAAATCAGCTCAATGGTCGATATGCTTGGAATTGAATTGACATGTATAAAATCATATTTGAATTGTACTAGATTGTACAATACAAGTGTATTGTTTAATTTTAATGGGATTGAATATAATATATGTATAAGGATCAGTATGAAGTGACCACATATCCTGATTAGGTTTTGTTTTGAGGAAGTGAATCAAATGAGTCAATTAATCAATGTATACTAATGATTGAGGAATGGAATATGTGAAAATGGAAACTAGGGTTTCCATGTGTGTGAATAGCCCTAATGAACCTCTATGCATCATTATGAAATTACTTAGTGATATGGATCTTGTGATGTGAAAAACTGAGGATGACTTCTTGAAAACCCTAGATGTTTAGTATTAAGACGAGTATGAGTGATGAATATAGAACTTGTGTATGATGTTGCAAATGTGATGAAATGTTGAATGTAAGTATTAATACTTCAATTAAAGATGATGAATCTTACTAATATGATATAAGCCTAATGCATCTGTTTTAGTACAATTTATGGAATAATGAGTAGCCCTCATATGAATGTGGGTCCTTTTATACAAGTTACATAACAGTGATTTGTGAAGGATGATAAGAGATTATTATGTAAGAAGATGTAACCTAAACCATTCTTTTAAGCTAGAGTGATTAGTATAATAAAGAATGATCCCATTGATTATGGAAATGACATTAGTAGTCAATGACATGGTACACTTATCTAAATATAAGAGACAATACGAACAAGATGTGCCTAATGGTGACTGCAAGTTAAAGATGAAACTAATGAAGATAGCATGATGAAGTATTTTATATTTTATTTTAGTTACATGTGGATTAACCCAAATTAAATAAAATATACTAAGAACTGGACTTTGATAAATGTTAAGTAGAAGAAAACCATTGTATGTAAATTGAATCAAGAAAGATTAGTCTGGATAATGTAATGAACATAAAATAGAAGAGGTTGATACTACTGAACAAAAAGTGAAGGAAAAAGATAGGAATTAGTAGATGATTCTAAGAATGTGACTCTTACCCAAAAATGATGAATTTGATGATGTCAGTTATTACAACCCCAATTCTTGGGTGCTTTTGGGGAGAAATGTAATTTCTCCTATCAAAGATATTTGAACAAATAATGATATGATTAGTTTTGAATAAAAGGATTTAGTTTACAAATAGCCTTGTTGGTTGTTTTGGGGGCTTTATTGGCTATTGGGCCAAATAACAAGGAAAAGAAAAAAAAAAGAAAATTCGATTATTAAATGAATAAATTAGAAAAGGAGAAGAGAAAGAGGTAGAAGCCTCTAGAAGGCTAAAGAATATCCTCAAAGGGTGGATTTTGTGCCTTTAGGGTTCCTTGGGTTCCAAGGAGTCTAAGTGGCAAAGATAATTCAACAAGAAAGAGAAAAGATTAATTAAACATTGCTTTATTAAGAAGGAAATATGAGATAACAATGAAATTACAAGAAATATGTGGAAATATGGATAATAAAATCCTTAGGGATGAGATTTCGACTCCAAATGGTTTCTAATGGTAAAAGGAATCACAATAAAGAAAATAAAAGATTAAGAGAGAGAAAATATGCTTCAAATCAGCTTTATTAAAGGATAACTTGCACATGAAGATAATAGCCTTTTCCTTTGGAATTTGGGACTCAAGTTTGGTATGCGAGTAGATAAAGCCAAGAGGAAGTTTCCCTTAAAATTTGGTTGAAAAAGGGTAGAGGAATAATGGGTTATGATTTTTAGAAGATTCCTAAGGTGAATGGATAATCATTGAATCGTATTAAATGTCACAATGATATCTTGATATTCAGATTAAATGAGGACTGTAGATCTAAGATCCAATGGCCCGTACCTCATCCTAGTCTCACAAGGAGACTGGAACGCAGTGTCCAGTGGGCACAATCCTCTTGTCAGATTTGCTAGAAGTATAGGCAATGTGCAACGGAGGAAACGATTCCATTGGCTTCGAGAGCGATTTTTGCATCGAACTAACCTAAGGTTGCAGACCTTTCCTGAACTGTTTGGATTTCCCCTAATTTGTGGGAAAGTGTAGGGGGCTAACCCCTATATAAGAAGGGGAGGGGAGGCAAGAGCCACGTGTGCCAACCCTGGCGACACCATTGAGTTCGCAACAAAGGATCATCCGGTTCTATGCAGACAATTGCAAGAAAAACCTCTGCAAAGAAGCTTGACCAGTCCGCGCACCCTGTTGGAAGAAAACTCCTTTGACTCAGCAATCTGGTACACCATCGAAGAATCTAGGAGTGCCATCGACTCCGACTGATCCCGATAGAGTTGTGGCCGACTTAGCTCGGTCTCTGATGCCCTAGAGCCCAAAGTCAGCAACTTGGTTGACCGGACGGGGTATTGCTCACGGGAGGCGAGCCCGCGTGAGGTAGATGAAGAATGGGGGAAAAGACCCCTCTACCCTCGACTCCAGTAAAGAAACCAGAGGGCGGGAATGTCTTTTTGACATGGTTTGGGCCAAACCCATGTGAAAATGAAAAATGACTCGTTTGGCTGAGGTGGCGGCCACTGATTGGCCCAAAGGTAATTAACCTTGCAAAAATTGTAGTTAATTATTTCTAACTCTGATGATAAAAAGTTATATATGAAAGTTGCTTAGAAAAATACAAGGAATACAATAAAATTGGTTTGAAACCTGATGTCATTGCTATTTGAAAAAGTGTGCTAATCTAATGAAAAGTGCTTATGGATTAGATTATAAACCCTAATTGAACATTATGGTTGAGTTCATGATACTTAATTGATGAAATTGAGTAATTGCAACCTATTGAATAGTTAATAACAAACTTGAACCTAAATTAGATGTTTTCTTGCATGATTTAGGGTTTTTTAAGATATGCAAATAATTAAGCACTTAGAAACCCTAATTTAGGGTAAAAAGGGAAAAGATCCTATTTAATTTGAAATGTGTGATGATAAGCTGTTAGAAGATGATCCTAAGACTATTGGACGAAATAGGTTAGAATCATTAGGGTTTGTGAGCTATTTTTCCTAACCAGGGTTTGTAATAATAAAAGTGCAAGATAAACCATAATTGCAATTGAATCCCTAAAAAGGACTAGAAACCTTAGGAAGCAAGCTAAGATCTTGATGACATGATTAATGATAGGAAATTATATGCTTATTTCAGGATAAATTTGTGTGCTTGCTTGCCTATTGGATTTCTTATATTGATTGGTTGATTCTATCTCAAAGATCTGCAAAACAGGTATGTGGTTAATTATGGTTAATCGCATTAGTTTCACGAAGGTTTTCCGGATGATTAATCACATTGAATGCAACCTATCAATTTAGATGTTCATACTTGCAAATCATAAAGTCATTATGATTATCACAATTATAATATAAGTGTGAATTCTTGCACCTACATGCCACCCTGATGAATGATGCCAAAAGGTCAAGCCCAGGAGGGAAGACCCACGGGTACCATGAGTGGTGACCCCAAACATCAAGCTTGGGATTGAGAAGGTGGTCTTTATTGCATGACTAATGCGCACCATGAGAGGTGACCCCAGGCACCAAGCTCGGGATTGAGAAAGTGGCCTTAAGTCATTGGCAAAACAGAAACCCTAAGGGGGGTATGTCGGGGTTAGGGCAAAAGCGGTGGAGAATGTCACATTGAAAGCGTAAATTGGCTTGTTAATTAACTTGATTGTGATATTTAGATTGTTAGCCATATGTGTGAAATTTTGGTTGTCCCCACATACCAGCATATTCATCTATGCTGACCGACATTTTGTTTGTCAGCGTTTTAGGTAGAAATTGAAAAGGACAAACAGTAAAGTGGCTTATTGTGAAATTAAGAAATAAAGTGCAAGGACGATTAGTTAGAATAGAGTCCAGATGTGGATAAAAGTTAGATATCCAATTTTTTGAAAAAGGTATGCAAAGTTTGATTTTATTCCATATTTCAATATAGTTTGGTAGAATTTTATAATTATTATTGATTAATTGTCGAACCTTTGATTCGATTTATTGGGATAACGACTTTGACCTCTTGGTCTCCCTTAAGTGGGGGTTACTGGGAGGTGGGTTCGTTACATTTGGTATCAGAGCATAGGTTCCTCATTTAATCTTTAATAATTATTAAATTTTACAAATTCCATAGAACCGAGGGAGTTATTAGAGGATTTTCCGAAACATAGAGGTGTCTAGAAAAGGATCACGCCCGGGGGCTGGCAAGATTTTCCTCTGCACCGCCAGTCAAAATATGAGGACTCCCAGAACCGTATGACTGTCTGGCCAATGTCTTAGGATCTGACTCGAAATAAGATACCTTTAGGACTCCCTCATCTTGTTGATCCCTTCTCAATTCAAATGTTGTTAAGGATTTTAAGGATTAGGGTTTTTTCTCTCTTCCTCACCCTCTTGAGGTATGGGTAAAGTTGATAAGGTTTAAGGAATCCTCCACCAAATTAATGAAAAGCATGTAAATAAGATGTCATGGACATAAGCTTAATAGTTTAAGTGTAAACTAAAGAATTGCATGCTTAGGTCATATGACATATGTTGTCATGCCCTCAGGAGAGACCTAAGGCTAGACCTTCTGGTCAGGAGGATGAGTAGAGAAAGTTAGTCTTGGAGGTAGAGACCTCCATTATAAGTAGAGACCTAGCGCATCCTCTGAGGATGATGTAAACCCTAACCCTAAGTGAAGGTTAGAGAGAGAGATGACACGATGAGCTAGATGTCATGGTAGACCATGTGTGTGAGTGGACATGCTTTTAGTTTGGATACCCATGAGAAGTATGAGCTATGTGAGGTAGGTTGGCTTAGTTCCATTTGGACGACCTAACCTGGGAAAAGGTCGTGCATGTTAGTGTTAAGGATAACTCCTTCATTGATGAGATTAGTGAAGAACCTATAGAAATCCTAGGGGCTGATATGAGCATGGTATAGTATGCACCTTGAGTACATCAGTAGCGTTGGCAGTAGGTTAAAACCGAGGTTAGAAGGGCATGATGGATAGTTTATGAGATAAGCATAAAGACCTATGGATAATCTTGAGTGAACATAAGTTTGAACATAGGCTTAACCCATGTAGGAGTATGTTTGTGAGCTTCATCCACCTTCATGGAGAGAGGACCTCTAGTAGTAAGGCTATTTGTAGGGTTAGTTCTAGAGAGAGAGAGAGAGCAGGACCCAAACAAGAAGGCTGGAAGCTTAGACTCTGAGATATGAAGAACAATGGGGAGTTGAGGATGATGCGACCTAAGTGGATGGTTGCAGTTGCCTCATGCATGATCCCTAGAGGCTGATGGTATCTTGGTTGCCTTTAAAGGAACCAAACCCTAGAGGGAGGATGAGGCCGCTGGTACCTATGTGCCTATGGTATAGGTGTTTACCTTCTAGGGTTAGGAAGAAGAGTTCCTTAGACCCTGAAAAGGTTTAGTAACAAGTTGTGAGGCCTTATACCTAGTTGGTTGTCCATGAGGAGGACTCAACTTTGAGGTGTTACTAGAGTAGAAGGATGATAGGAAGGGCATGTCATACCTTGTACATGCTTGGCTCGTGGTTCAAAGATTGAGCATGTAGTTGGACATCTGTCGCATAAAGAGGTGAACCTAGGGTTCCTAAATATAAGAGGGGAAGTAGTAGTGCCTGGTGCACCTGATGCTCGTGACGAGACTTGAGGTTCCATAGATTGAGCATGGCACTCCTCATTTTTAGAGGAATGGGAAACCCCTTGGATTAAGGTATCTGTTTGTTGAACCCCTCATATGTAGTTTGGTGACCTATGTATGTATGATGTTGGTCCAATGTTGAGGAATGAGAACAAGTAGGACCTACCATGGAGACATAGCATGGTTTAGTAAGTGGTTCTCTTGCTAGCTATGTGCCTTAGTAGTTTGACAGGGTTAAGCATGCTCATGTTGATGTAAACCCTAGACGTAGGGACATTTGTAACCTTGGTTTCTATCAAGATATAGTTTCCTCCCATATTGGGAAGGGATCCTTCTATAGGGTATGGATCAACTTTTGTTGGGTTTGAGGAAACCCTAAGAGGTCTCATAGAATTTTGAGAAGCTAAGTGGAGAGTACATAGCAAGAGAATTAACTTGTAGACCCATAGATAACCATCTCCAAGTGCATGTGGATGTGTTACCATGGAGGTAACTGGTATGGGGCCTGAACAAGGTAGGCAGGTCGCCATGACCCCTATGAAAGGATGAAAGTCCGCCCATGAATGCAGAGAGAGATGATGGAGACTTGGGTAAGGTTCTAAGTTGAACATGTACTATATTAGAATCCTAAGTCTATCCTAGGGTCAGGTAGGGATAAGACCAATGGAAGTAGGAGTTGCCTAATTCCCTAGTTGCACATGACCATAGGGTCGGGAGGTAACAACTATCATTGTCTGAGGGCCATGGTTTGGAGATTGATCACCTTCATGAACTCATGGGACCCAAAAGGCAGATGAGGAGGGCACTCTCTGGATACATAAGGGAAGAGGGATAACCCCAAAAGTGTCGGCACACTACAAACCTAGAGGAGATGACCAAGGATTGGGTGGTAACCCAAGTAGGTTCAAGAAGAGTTTTCCATGGAAGTAACCTTGATATCAAGATGTTCACGATGTAGAGACATGTGATGCATGTTTCATTTTAAATTGTAGGTGTACCGGCAATGTGGGATGTACCATATCTACTCTTGGAATGGGAAGAACTCTGTATTTGGACTGCAACCAAATGTTTATTTCCTCTTGTTATGGGAGTGAGAGATAGGACAGTATGCATGCCATACACTAAGGATAAAGATGATGTGTGTGGAAACATTGATAAGATGCATGAGGTTAGAATGTACCCTTGTAGAGTGTACGATATGTGGATGTTTTACAAACATCAAGAGAACTAAGGTAGTCATCTTATGAGGATGTTTTTATCATGAGCTATGTGGAATTTGCGAGTTATACAAGGTTGAGTTTGAAAACCAAGAGGATGAGCTCAGAGTTTTCTTGATGAAGATAGACTTAGAGTTTGAGATGAGATAATAAGTGGAATACATGGAGGGGTATGTCTTCAACATCACCTTACACATAAGAAGGTGAGGTGGTAATGGATGCTCTTGTTGAGATGAAGCTATCTAGTCTAGCTAGCGGAATGGTTGGGAGAGATGGCTAGGTGAACCCTAAGTTTGTGAGATATGTTTGACTAACACTCGGATGTAACGAGATCGTTGATCGAGTTAGTGGTTGCTTAGTTAGCCAGCCTAGGGCTTGTCATGATAGAAGGATGGTTGTAGAACCTTAGATGCACTTCTCTAGAAAAGAAGGTGATGAAACCCACAACAAGAGTGTTTTAGGGTTTCTAAGGAATCAACCTTGAGGGTTCATGAAATACAGGGGATCATGATTTTAAGTACATCATACACTATGGTACTACTAAGATAGTAAGTTGCAGTAGTGCTTTGGATAACTAAGATGAAGTTGCATGTGGCTTGTCTCCATGCATGCCAGGAGGTGAAGGACGAACACCAGTAACCCAGTGAGTTGATATAGAGGATAAAGAGTCCTCTAGGGGGGATGGGAGTTCATCACTATAAATGTTGTGGTAAGTCTCCCTGGACCGAGGAAGGTCAGGATGCAATGTGGGTTATGGTGGATCACCTTACCTAGATGACATGGTCTAAGAGAAATAGAGAGAGTACTTTCAAGGGACATATCCGGTTGAACTACATATAAGAGACAGAGAGAGATGGTTCAACTACACCATGATGTGAGTTTAAAGGTTCTTGAGTATGACCTAAAGATTCACTTCCATGCGATGGAAGTAGGTACATGAAGAACTCGATGTTAGTACAGCCTATCACCCCTAACTAATGTTAGCATGGTCCAGACTAGAAGGTCTGACGAGAGTGTGTGTGCTCGTTTAGGGTGATATATATATATATATATATATATATATATATATATATATATATATATATATATATATATATATATATATATATATACAGAGAGAGAGAGAGACATAGTTCTTGTCCTATGAGAGATGTGATGATGACCATCATAGCCTTTATCGGGATGTAAGAAGCTCTGTAAGGGAGGATGTGTCGGTCACCGCATCATGAAGATGATGTTGGTGGAAAGACCTTGTAAAGGTCAGAGAGACCAGAGTGTGTGCAGATGAAGTCACTTTGATCATGTGATGGATGAGAAAGCCCAGGGGTGACATGAGTCATGAGCTGATGCAAAGCAGACTGACATGCAGTTCATTATGGGAGAATATGTGATGTGAAAATCTGACCCCTCTGAGCTATAACTGAGAAAGTTGAGTCCCCGATACATGAGTTCTTCTGAGATGGTTTGGTGGAGATGCTTGTGTATAGCCTTACCCCTCAGGATAATGTGAAGTGTGATGAGTTCCATGTGTCCAATTTAGAGCACGATGTGAGGTACCCAAGCCATGTGTCGAGCAATGAACCTAGCGAGCCCCATGGGGGGCTGAAATGTCCTGAGTCACCTGTGAGGATTCTAGATGCCAAGGTGAAAGAACTCAGATAAAAGAATATGTGATGATAAAGGTTCTTGGAAGCACCATGGATAGGGTAAAGTCACTTAGGGGCCAATGATGGACATGGAAAAGTCTTATCCTGAATTTTGGGGGCAAAATTCCTATAAGAGGGGAAGGATGTTACAAACCCAATTCTTGGGCTCTTTTGGTGAAAAATGTAATTTCTCCTATCAAAAATATTTGAAAAAATAATGATATGATTTGTTTTGAATAAAAGGATTTCATTTACTAATAGCCTTGTTGGTTGTTTTGTGGGCTTTATTGGTTGTTAAGCCCAATAACAAGGAAAAAAAAAGGAAATTCGATTATTAAATGAATAAATAAGAAAAGGTGAAGAGAAAGAGGTAGAATCCTATAGAAGGATAGAGAATATCCTCAAAGGGTGGATTTCGTGCCTTTAGGGTTCCTTGGGTTCTAAGGAGTCCAAGTGGCAAAGATAATGCAACAAGAAAGAGAAAAGATCAATTAAACATTGCTTTATTAAGAAGGAAATATGAGATAACAATGAAATTACAAGAAATATGTGGAAATATGGATAATGAAATCCTCAGGGATGATACTTTGAATCCACATGGTTTCTAATGGTAAAAGTAATCACAATAAAGAAAATAAAAGATTAAGAGAGAGAAAATATGCTTCAAATAAGCTTTATTAAAGGATAACTTGCACATGAAGATAATTCCCTTTTCCTTTAGAATTTGGGACTCAAATTTGGTATACAAGTAGATAAAGACAAGAGGAAGTTTCCCTTAAAATTTGGTTGAAAAAGGATAGAGGAATAATGCGTTATGATTTTTAGAAGATTCCTAAGGTGAATGGATAATCATTGAATCGTATTAAATGTCACAATGATATCTGGATATTCGGATTAAATGAGGACCGTAGATCTAAGATCCAACAGCCCAAACATGATCCTAGTCTTATGAGGAGACTGGAAAGCCGTGTCTAGTGGGAACAATCCTCTTGTCATATCTGCTTGAAGTATAGACAATGTGCAATGGAGGAAACGATTCCATTGGCTTCGGGAGTGATTTCCACATCGAACCAACCTAAGTTTGCAGACCTTTCCTGAACTGTGTGGATTTCCCCTAATTTGTGGGAAAGCGTAGGGGTATAACCCCTATATAAGAAGGGGAGGACAGGCACGAGCCACGTGCACCAACCCTAGTGACACCATTGAGTTCGCAACAAAGGATCATCCGGTTCTATGCAAACAATTGCAAGAAAAACCTCCGCCAAGAAGCTTGACCAGGACGCACACCCTACTGGAGGAAAGCTCCTTCGACTTGGCAATCTAGGACACCATCGATGAATCTAGGAGTGACATTGACTCTGGCTGGTCCCGACAGAGCTGTGGCCGACTTAGCTCGGTCTCCGATGCCCTAGAGCCCAAGGTGAGCAGCTTGGTTGACCGGATAGGGTACTGCTTGTGGGAGGCAAGCCCGTGCGAGGTAGAAGAAGAACAGGTGAAAAGACCCCTCTGCCCCCGACTCCAGTAAAGAAACAAAAGGGAGGGAATGTCTTTTCGACATGGTTTGGGCCCAACCCACGTGAAAATGAGAAACGACTCATTTGGATGAGGTGGCGACCACTGATTGGCCCAAATGTAATTAACCTTGCAAAAATTGTAGTTAATTATTTGTAACTCTAATGATATAAAGTTATATATGAAAGTTGCTTAGAAAAATATGAAGAATACAATAAAATTGGTTTGAGAACCTGATTTCATTCCTACCTAAAAAAGTGTGCTAATCTAATGAAAAGTGCTTATGGATTTGATTAGAAACTGTAATTGAACATTATGGTTAAGTTCATGATACTTAATTGATGAAATTGAGTAATTGCAACATGTTGAATAGTTAATAACAAACTTGATCTTGAATTAGATTCTTTGTTGCATGATTTAGGGTTTTTCATGATATGTGTATGATTAAGAACTTGTAAACCCTAATTTAGGGTAAAAAGGGAAAAGATCATATTTAATTTGAAATATGTGATGATAAGCTGTTAGAAGATGATCCTACGCCTGTTGGACAAAATAGGTTAGAATCGTTAGGGTTTGTGAGCTATTTTGCCTAACTAGGGTTTGTAATAATAAAAGTTCAAGATCAACCCTAATTGCTATTGAAGCCCTAAAAAGGACGAGAAACCTTAGGAAGCGAGCTAAGATCTTGATGACATGATTAATGATAGGAAATTATATGCATATTTCAGGATCTCTTTGTGTGCTTGCTTGCCTATTGGATTTCTTGTATTTATTGGTTGATTCTATCTCAAAGATCTGCAAAACAGGTATGTGGTTGATTATGGTTAATCACATTAGTTTCCCAAAGGTTTTCTAGATGATTATTCACACTGAATGCAACCTATCAGTTTGGATGTTCATACTTGCAAATCATAAAGTCACTATGATTATCACAATTATAATATAAGTGTGTATTCTCGCACCCATATTCCACCCTGATGGATGATGCCAAAAGGTCAAGCCCAGGAGGGAAGACCCACAGGTACCATGAGTGGTGACCCTAGACACCAAGCTCGGGATTGAGAAGGTGGTCTTTATTGCATGACTAATGGGCAGCATGAGAGGTAACCCCAGGCACCAAGCTCAGGATTGAGAAGGTGGCTTTAAGTCATTGGCAAAAGAGAAAGCCTAAGGGGGGTATGCCAGGCTTAAGGCAAAAATGGTGGAGAATGTCACATTGAAAGCGTAAATTGGCTTATTAATTAACTTGATTGTGATATTTAGATTGTTAGCCATATGTGTGAAATTTTGGTTGTCCCCACATATCGGCATATTCATTTATGCTGACTGACGTTTTGTTTGTTGGCATTTTAGGTACAAATTTAAAAAGGACAAACAATAAAGTGGCATATTGTGAAATTAAGAAATAAAGTGCAGGGAGGATTAGTTAGAATAGAGTCTAGATGTGGATAGAAGTTACATATCCATTTTTTTGAAAAAGGTATGCAAAGTTTGATTTTATTCCAGCTTTTAGCATAGTTTGGTAGAATTTATAATTATTACTGATTAATTGTCGAACCTTTGATCTGGTTTATTGGGATAATGGCTCTGACCTCTTGGTCTCCCTTAAGTGGGGGTTACCGGGAGGTGGGGTCGTTACACTAGTGAATGACAATCTCAATGAGGGATTAAGGGATGCACATAACTGTAGTTAAATTCAGCTAAAAGATGAAATTCAAGTATTTGAATTGATTTACAAGAATGTGTTCTTGAATTTTGACTTGTACTATGAGAATGGACTAATAGTACAAACTTCAAATGATAGTCAACATGTGTTGATTAGTAACCCCATCTGAAGATTGTGAAATAAAAGAAGAAGAGAACTAAGTCTGTTACGCATGTATATGCATGAAATTTATTGCATCTAGTGAGATTGGATCGAACAAGAATATGGTATATGATAAATCTATTATGAGTATGATGAATGATACATGATATCTATATGATTTTACTATTGGTAGTTCTAATGCCTATGCTAATATTTGTTAAGAACTATGATATATAATGAACCGATAATAAATATGTTGAAATTGACTTTAATATGCACTCCTTACATTTGAGAAACCCTGATAAGGGTAAATGTTGCATAATGAGATTATGTCTAGGGCTGAAAGCCCATTGATGATGATAAAACCCTGATGGGGTAAATGCTAGTACAATAAGATTATGTCTCAGGCTGAAAGCCCATTGTTGATGGTTGCTATGAGATGATGTAGAAGATAGAATAATCATATGTGTTGCAACCTACAAATTTATTGTGATTCTTGCTTTGATCATTGTCCTTATTGATAAACTTAATCTGTTTCATTTTATTCTACTTACACGAGAATACACATATATGATATATGATGTTTTGAATTCTTTTAAGATGAGTAAAATATATTAATAACAAGTGAAATGATGGAACATCTAGTTAGGTGCCCTGAACACTATAAGTTTGTCCCGAGGACCACACTGGGGAAACAAAATAGATCTCCTTGTAGTAATCGATGAATTATGAGAAGGATTTCTGGAGTGTGGATCAAGAACTTAAAGGTTAGACCACCAGGATTTAGGAGTGAGTCATTTGGAGTGGCTCTGGCCCTAAATCTTTGCTGTGAAAGTCTATGTCCAGAAGAAATAGACTCTGATGAAATGAAATATGTGAAATGTGAAAATATGTGAAATGTTATGATATGTGAAATACTATTTTGTTGGTTCCTATCTCATGCACCCAAGATGGGGATGTGAGCCTCTTTAGGAAACCCTGAGGTGGCCAGGGTTTGTTGTTGATATCCTAGGGTGGCTGACAAAAGCCTAAGATAGTGACGGTGAGTCGTTGACATGAGAATCATGCGTGGCAACTTCTACTTGGTGAGGTACAAGCCAAGTAGTTTTAGGGCAAATGAATAATAGATGGTAAGCCATGTTGAACATGATTTGAATGGTTGTTAAATTCCTTAGACTTCTACTTGATGATTAGTCATTGTTGATTATGATTCTTGTTGTGAAAAGTAATCATGTTGCTATGGACATTTTCTATTTCATATATGATATGTCATGTTGACAAGTTATATATGATGGGGGTTATATCCATTCTAAATATGAGTTGGATTGATTGCAATTTGATAGTATTGTTTGGTAGATATTATTATGTGTACTTTAGTTTTAGGACTTCCGGATGTGTTCCAGGTCCGACTGGTGGAGTGTTACAAGGATAATGTTATTGTTATGTATTGATTCAAAATGCTTAGAACTTGACTTATTTCTCATGCAGTTGGGTCTTAATTTGAACTAAGAAGTATCTGCTTATTTGTTCATAGACATGCTATAAAAGGTATTTCAAAGTTATAATTAATTTAAATGATTACCTTATCTGTTGGATTAGATTAACATTGTAAGTTAGATATGACTTATGGTAGAACTATCTGCTAGACTTTTCAATATCTGCATATTTCTGTTAAATTTATTATACTTAATCTGATGTTGATGCATGTACCTAGCTTGAGTGGGAGGTATCCACTCACTGGGGCTCTATATGACTCCCATGAGGTTGTTTCTAATGTTTTTAGGTGTAATGCTATCCAACAGAGAGGTCGTGACAAAGAAGATATAAATAGCATAATCTAGATAGATTAGAATGTCCCTATACTCTCTATTTCCTGGGATGGGTTGCAGGCTAAGTTTGTTCATTAATGTACATGTGTCTGTTGTAAAATGAACCACATATGAGAACAAGATTTGATTCTAGTTTTAATGGAGTTAAATATGATTTTTGATATATGTATGTGATGTTGTTAATGTGACATTGTTTTACAAGGTATTATGAAGAAAGGAAAAGAAAAACTTTATCTATGTTTTTTGTATATTGTTTAATCTCCTTTGTCGAGAATTCATTGTTTTATTTGATAATCTGGGTTTAGGTTTTGGTATTATCTCTAATGGTTTGTATTTATGTTGATCAAAAGAGTGGATACTTACACTACTCCTCTCTAAAACTCAATGATGGCCACTTAAACTATGCTGCAATGGAAAAATAGCTCTTGCATGTTGTTCTCACGTTTGAAAAGTTTAGATGGTATTTAATTGGGGAAAGGTTATTGTGTGGGTAGATCATATTGCAATCAAGTACTTATTGTAGAAAAAGATAAATCCAGATGGGTTTGTTGGGTCTTGCTTTTGCAAGTATTCAACATATAAGTTAGGGATAAGGTTGGCACATAAAATGTTCTAGTAGACCATATATCTTGTCTATAGAATGTGGTTGATACTATACTAGAGGTACCCATCCAAGAGAATTTTCCAGATGAGCAATTGGTGACCGTAAACACAAACACCCTTAATTTGCTAACATTGTGAACTATATAGAAAGTCGGGTGATGCCAGATAATATGAATTACCAAGAGAAGAAGAAACTTATCCACTCATTGTGATATTTCAATTAGGATGACCCTATATTATTGAAGAAATGCAGGGATGGCATCTTTAGACATTGTGCTCTCGAGTGGGGACTTAGAAATTTTTTTCTCATTATCATTCATTACCTGTTAATGGGAACTGTGTAATCTCTACAAGAATGACCAAAGTTTAAGAGTGTGGGTTTATTGTTCATCCTTGTTTAAGGATTCATATAACCATGTGGGGAGGTTTTTGATGTGTCAACAATTTAGCAATATATTTAAAAGATAGAGAATGCTACTAACCATTTTTTAGGAAGTTGAGGTTTTTGACCCATGGGGATTTGATTTTATTGAGAAATTGTGTCTTTAAATTCCAATATACATTCTTCTAGTTGTTGATTGTGTCCAAGTCGGTGGAAGCGATTCCAACTAAACTGATGATCAGTAGGTTTTTTATAGGTTTATTAAGAATAACATCTTTTTCAAATTTAGAGTAGCGGATTAGAACTATGATGGGGGTTCACACTTCATGAACCTCCTATTTAGTCCTTTTTTGAAGAAGTATGAGATCTCACACTATGTATGTGTTTGGTTTTAGGGGAGGCAGAGAAGGCAGTGGAAACAAAAAAAAATTCTCCCCAAACCCAGACTGAAGGAATCGCGTCAACGTCTATACAGTAGGAAGAATGGTTTGTAGAGACATACGTTGTCCCAAGGCTTGCTCGGTGACATTACCTCACAGCTAGTACGGTCTTCACCTCTAGTCTTGGATAGTGTCTATGCAGCTCCTGGTCTCACCGGGACTGTCAGGATTGACAACTGTCCTCCGAGCAACAGAAGTCTCCCGCCTCTGTAGTAGTCCACACGAACCACCTGGAACTCCGATCGCCTTGTCATACAAGGCACCGAAAGGAGTCATACCCTACTGTCAGTGTACTAGTCACTGATACACTCTCCTGCCACCAGCCACCTTTCTGCAGTTGTCTTTCCCTTGTTGTGCCTCCCTTATCGGGTAGCACTTGCTCGGGCTCTCCTGGTTACCACAACCAGAGACAATGATAACTTTGCAGAGCAACTCGTGTTCTGTGTTGTTCTTGACAAACCCCCAATACCCCTATATATAGGAGGGTCATGGGATAGGGTTCTCTACCCCAGGTAATGCGGGACAAAAGCAGGAGTAGAAGGGTCCGAAATTTCTACAAAACAACCAACTGCACCAGTTGAACCGATCATTTCAAGCATGAACTGATCGGTTGGGGACCTGAGCCGATCGATTCACACCTGAACTGGTTGGTTGGGACACCTGAGCCAATCGGTTCACTTCTGAACTGATCGGTTCACTGCCTTGGTCAGTTCCCGATTGACTTTTCCTTTTTTTTTCAAATTGATCCAAATACCAATCCTTGTTCCAATCATATTGGACAAGTGAAACAAAAAGAAATTTCTCACCAACCTGACTTTCCCAACTCGCTCGTTTGGACTAGTTGAGCCGATCGGTTCAACCCTTGAACCGGTCATCTCAACCTATCCTAATCTGATTAGTTCATCACATGAGCCGATCGGTTCATCACATGAGCCAATCAGTTGGGAGTGCAGACTACGTAGAATAAGTCAATTGCAATTTCAATCAATCTGATACTCTAATCAATCGGTCCAACACCTTGAACACCATGATATTGAGCTATCAATTGATTGAGTGTTTAATTGAACTACTAAATTCCTTTAGTAATCAATTTAAACATCGTTTGTGGATAAACTCCTCTTCCAGGTTAAATCCTATGTGTGTGACACTACAAGCCCATTTCACATTGGCTGCGAAAGTTCATAACACTTATGACTTCACAAGAAAAGAGCGGTGCCTAGTCGCACATCAGTGCTACCCAAGTTAAATAGAAAGTTGGAGAGCAACTTTCAATCCTACAATCTGTGAATGGTGTTATAGTGAATGTATAATTCCATTGTCACTGATATCCCGAAAGAACTCAAGGCATGGAACAGTCATCCTATCAATGTTCATTCACTTTCTTGATCTCATAGTAGACTGGAGGAGATATGTATGACATCAATATCACATAATGATTCACACATGCGTGTGCACGCCTATCTCAATCCTACTCATCAAGTGGCCATGGATATCAAACTCCCTCAGGAGGGAAAAATCCCATATCTATCACTCACCCCTCAAAAGCCCCATGTGTCAAAGCCACCCAATCATCACCTTTATAACAACCCATGTTTTAGGACTACATTTGATGATGTCAAAGTGTACCCAACGACATGTGTTGAGTGTAGTGATTTCAGGTCAAAGAATCACACTCACCACCATCACTGTGAGAACTGATTGTGACTACCATGTCATGGTTCCATGTGTCAAACTCACGGTGGGTCTATCCGGTACACTTCTTCTCTAACAAGTACCTATGTGTTTGATTTGATATCTCCATATCATGACTAATGAGATTCTGTCATCAACCAACACCAAAATCTAGTCTTGTGTGTCATTTTTGTCTATCTACCTTCCTCAATGATATTTGACTAGGGACATAATAAGAATGTACAAACTCTTAGCATCCGTATGATATCATCGTTCAGGTCCTCAACCTGAAAGCATACGTCATTGAGTAATGTCATTCTCTAGACATTCAATATGTTCTATCATTATCTCATATGACTGAACTAGAAAGAATTGGAAGCTTACCTTTGATGTTTATCAAATCAATCTTAATGTATCCTACCAATCATCCCATGATTGGCTCTCAGGGCATACATACCAACAGACTCCCACGTGCATTGCGAGCCAATCACCCTTGAATCATATTCATAGTGATCTTCAAACATGTCCCACATGTTACTATACTCTAGTGCTTACACAGTGAGTTATGGAAACACCTTGCCAAAGTCGATATTAATCGCATGTCTCTCATCTCTTCACTGTACATCATACGTATGAGATGGAGTTGCCATAATATGCGATCTAGTATTCCTTTTCTAACCTTTATCCACATTGCATAACCAAGTACTCCTTATTTGTCATCATTGACTGGAATAACTATTATTTCATCTCATGAACTTCCAGATCCATATAGTATCCAATGTTGTTCTCTAACACACAGATACTCGCCTTTTCCTTTTAAAATGGCTTTATTGGAACATTTCCATTTATCAACAAACATTCACTTTTATATATCCCATATATATTTTGCGATTAATTTTCTATCCTTTTTGGAAGTTCGCATCAGTGTAACTCTTCACAGTGAACCCTTCCTTATTTCCATAGAACTAGTACTTCTCAAGTACTTATCAAGTTCTTATGGTATTCCAGTAACCCTTACTGGAACTAGATAGATATCCACTCTTCATGTCCCACATACGAGTTATCAGGATGATCACATCATATTGTCATGTCCTACATTCAAGATGATGAATGTATTTTATTCTTGCTATGTCCATACATGCAAGATAATGGGATAATTACATACATGGTAGATTAATATCTATTCTTAGTGTTCCCATTCTTCATAAGAATTGGACACTTGGCCTTGGGATACTAACTCAATGTAACACAGACAAGTTTTCTCCCACTGAATCTATGCACACTGAACCCTTCAGTATAGATTGCCAATGTATGCTATCTCTTTTCAGGTCAAAAGGTTTTCGAGAACTGTCTCTATAGATCTCTATTCCAATTACATAGGAAACATCTCTATCTTCCTTAAAGATAATTTCCACTTTGGATTTCCATTGTAGAACATTTCCATTTCACATCAACATGTGGAATGTGAATATGCTCCCACTAAATCATAGATCCCTTCTTTATTTTTGACATATCAATCAAACCCTTTGACTATATCATCAAAGTAAAGATCCAGCTCTGAGTTGCTTGTACTTAATCAATCACATTGATTAGTCCATTACAACTTATAGACTTCATTTGCATTAATGGATTCATAAACCTTATAGGTTGTGTCACGTATACATCCTTGTTTTATTCCTCATAGGAATGCGGTTTTAGTATCTGTGTGCCAAATTTCTTAGTCATTAAGTTGCAATCAACAAGCATCATCCTTCTCAAAATGTTATCCATGTGTCTTAATGCTTAAGACTCATTCACACTTATGGATTTCATCCCAATGGGTTCTACCATCAAGGTCATACCTTATGGTTCACATGGAAGTCATTTAGGATGTAATGGTCATAAACCATAACTCAAAATCCGGTTCCTCATAGTCATCGAGATAGTTGATTCATCACATGACTGACTCATCACATAGATAATCGAGGTGTATCTATCAAGGACATAATAACTCACAACTCCTTGTGATTCTTAATGTCCTTTATTAGTATGGAGTATTCTTTATTTAAGAAGAAATTAGTTATTTGATAATCATCCTCTAACTCCTTAGAGAATTACTCCTTTTGATTTAGACATCACCATGCCTTAATCACGATCTCTCTATGATACACTATCATAATCACTCATAAGGATCTCAAACATTTGGTTCAACAATTTTATTCATTGATCTTATCAAGAATTACCACTTTACCAAATTCGCACTTCATCTATGATATTCTTGAACACTTCAAGATATTCATATTGGTATTTCTCTAAATACCATTTGAAGTGCTAGCATTAAGTCCAATAGGTATGTAAATACATCACATGTATTATACCTAATAGGATAATCAATCTCCCACTATGACTAGTGAACATTGATCATGTCTCTTACTGGTTCTCTAACCAAAAAGAGTCTAGACCTATCCATCATATGGAAACTAGAAATGAATTCCTCATGATTTATGCTAATTTGATTGTTTGAGTTATTAATAACTTTTAGGTATCATTTTATCTTATGCATACCAAATACCACAAGATAAACAAGGCATTGCCACAAAGATTGAAACATCAACTTTATTAATTGCCATCATTGTCATACAATATGCAAAAATTAAGGTGTTTCTATCCATTGGAAAATATGAAATAGCAGTTGATAACTCTATTACATGCCTTCAAGGCTGAAAATAAACTAAAGTACTCCTATCTATGGTGGCAACACTTGCCCCATTTATTGGGTGCTTTACACTTTATATCTTGGTATCATATACCTCAAAAATGTTACAAGTTTATTTTATGACACCTTCAGGTGGAGATGTTTGTTGCCTTCTTCTTCTTTAGTTCTTCCAGATAGATAGGACAATTCCTTTTCCAATGTCCTGGATTTTGACAATGGTGACAATTGCCTCTATTGGTCACACCTCCCTTGGCTTTGAGAGTTGAAGACCACTTGGGCTGCTGGGTAGCATCAAAATGCTTCTTTGCTTTGCCTTTGTCCTTGCCTTTAAGACTTACCCTTCATTGATCACATCAAGGATTAGGGTTTGTCTTTCTTCATCTTTGCCTCTACTATCCTTAACATGTACAACAACTCTGTCAACGCTTGTCAAAGTTGTACATGTTGTCGTTCATCATGAATTGTATGATTCTCGCAACATTTGCAGTATCATACCAATAGCCAACTCTTGGCTTAGAGGGAATCCTTTTTAGTCAGGTTTTTCCAGATACCCAATCACATTGAGTGTCTGAATACCTTACTGGATCTCCTTCTATCATGACATACTAGGACAGTGTCTTGGAGACATCATATGTCTCATGTTGTCTCTGCAACTCATAGTTCAGAGAACACAACATCAAGCACTCCACATCAATGTCATCCTCAGTATGGTTCCATAAGCATATTTTCAGTCTTTGGTGTGGCGAGATTGAGTTCATCTGGTTCTGGTATAGCTAGGACTCAAAGCTTTTGCTCTTTGATTGAGAACACTTCTCAACATCCTAGCCAGTCATGGAATTATTCCCATTTAATTTGTTGGTCTTAAGGACCGATCACAAATAAAGTGATTATTGTTGATTAACCATTTATTGTACAAAAAGGAAATATATGCAATTTAGTCCAAAAACTCCTTTTTGATTTATTTGATTGATTTGAAAAAGTTTTACGATATAATTAGGACTTTAATTAATTATCGCTCCCACTATTTTTGTTCAAATTGATAGCACTCACCATCAATTCAGAAGATTGTAGCGTACAATCTTCTAGTGGGTCAAGATCTGTATTTCATCAAGTCATGAGTCAGCTTTGGCTGATCGCCCACAAATTGACTATTTAGGTAGGCCATCATGCCAATTGCATCATATGCAACTCTTGGATAGATGACATGTGCAACTCCTTGCCATTCATCCTGTGCCTCTGGGCTTAGACGCTCTCAGAATCAACAGTTAAGTCTAACCCAAAAGCCGACACGGTGAACATGCATCCTGCTTTGGCAGATCCTACATGTCTACCCTTCACACTTCCGCAACATGGACGACGCACCATGCTTTGGTGTAACCTACGCTTGGTCGATCAAGTTTTCCATGTGTGTCGCTAATGGAAGGCGTATAAGACTTAATATTTAAATGAGGTATTTGGTTTTATAGGTACATATACATATCGAATCACCACAATATATAGTATATATCATATACATGCTATATCCCACAGAAAACATGTGAAATGATAAAAGCGATGATTATGGACATCCTAATGTGATTCCTCGAGCCAAGAGTAATCACAGTCATCTAGGTCTACATCACATGCAACCTGTACAAGATGAACTTTGTGCTTTGCCTTTACTGGGTTTGATCAACGCATCTCCATGATTGATTAGCCCACCATCAGGCCAGTCGATTGGGTGCCACCATTCGATCGATTGGCTCCTCCAACTGATCAGTTCGTCTGGTCATTATGCATCTCCTCTTGGCCACCACCTGCTCATCTCGCTCTGTGAATTGGTCATCTAGAATGCCAACCGATTGGTTCATGCCTTGAACTGATCGTCTCAGTTGTCGTCAAGTTGTCCGACGTTCTTTAACATGACAGGAAATAAAAGTTCTATCCTATTTTACATTTGAATTGAGAAACCCCGAGTTACATTCGGGGGGAGCAAAGGTAGGAAAGAAATCTCAAGTTATCTCAAGTTACATCAAGAAAAGGAGGTAGGGAATCGGTGCGCAGACCGAGATGCAAGCAACCACATACAACCATACCCGGACATAGGGTTTATTGGCCATAACCACAATATACATCCACCACAAAACTCATATAAGGGTGACGCGTATCGAGTGCATTCATATTACATATCATATATGTATATTGGGATTTGTGGATTTAGGATTGGACATGCATAAAGCCAATTTTATTTGCATCGTATGCAATAAATAAATGCGACAAACCAAAATCGATCACATCGATAATCCTAAAGTATAGAGCAGTTGACGTGGCTATAATACCACTATTAGGTTTTAGGGGAGGCAGAGAAGGCAGAAGAAACAAAAAAAATGTCTCTCCAAACCCAGAACAAAGGAATCGCGTCAATGTCTATACAATAGGAAGGATGGTTTGTAGAGACATACCTTGTCCCGAGACTTGTTGGGTGACATTACCTCACAGCTAGTATGGTCTTCACCTCCAATCTTGGACGGTGTCTGTGCAGCTCCTAGTCTCATCGGGACTGTCGGGATTGACAACTATCCTCCGAGCGGTAGAAGTCTCCCGCCTCTATAGTAGTCCATACGGACCACCTAGAACTCCGATCGCCTTATTGCATAAGGCATTGTACCCTCCTATCAGTGTACTAGTCACCGAAACACTCTCCTAGTTACTACAACCAGAGAGAACGACAACTTTGCAGAGCAACTGGTGTTCTGTGTTGTTCTTGAGAAGCCCCCAATACCCCTCTATATATAGGAGGGTCATGGGATAGGGTTCTCAACCCCGGGCAATGAGGGACTAAAGCAGGAGTAGAAGGGTCCATAATTTCCACAATAATACCAACTGCGCTAGCTGAACTGATCATTTCAAGGATGAACTGATCGGTTGGGGACCTGAGCTGATCAGTTCACACCTGAATCGGTCAGTTGGGACACCTGAGCCGATCGGTTCACTTCTAAACTGATCGGTTCACTGCCTTGGTCAGTTCCCGATTGACTTTTCCTCTTTTTTTTCAAATTGATCCAAATACCAATCCTTGTTCCAATCAAATTGGATAAGTGAAACAAAAAGAAATTTCTCACCAACCTGACTTTTCCAACTCGCTCGTTTGGACCAATTGAGCCGATCGGTTCAACCCTTGAATCGGTCATCTCAACCTATGTCGATCGGTTCATCACATGAGTCGATCGGTTCATCACATGAATCGATCGGTTCACCAACCTGAGTCAATCGGTTCATCACATGAGCAGATCGGTTAGGAGTGCAGACTGTACAGAATCAGTCCATTGGAGTTTCAATCAATCTGATACTCTAATCAATCGGTCCAACACCTTGAACACCATGATATTGAGCTATCAATTGATTGATTATATAATTGAACTACTAAACTCCTTTAGTAATCAATCTAAACATCGTTTGTGGATAAACTCCTCTTCTAGGTTAAATCCTTTATGTGTGACCCTGTAGGCCCATTTCACGTTGGCAACAAAAGTTCATAACACTTATGACTTCACACGCAAAGAGTGGTGCCTAGTCGCACATCAGTGCTACCCAAGTGAAATGGAAAGATGGAGAACAAATTTCAATCCTACAATCCGTGAATGGTGTTACAGGGAATGTATAATTCCTTTGTCACTGATATCCCGAATGAACTCAAGACATGGAACAATCATCCTGTCAATGTTCATTCACTTTCTTGATCTCAGAGTAGACTGGAGGAGATATGTAGGACATCAATATCACATACTGATTCACACATTCGTGCACACACCTATCTCAATCCTACTCATCAAGTGGCCATGGATATCAAATTCCCTCAGGAGGGACAAATCCCATATCTCTCACTCACCCCTCAAAAGCCCCATGTGTCAAAACCACCCAATTATCACCTTTATAACAACCCATGTTTTAGGACTGCATTTGATGATGTCAAAGTGTACCCAACGACATGTGTTGAGTGTAGTGATTTTAGGTCAACGAATCACACTCACCACCATCATTGTGAGAACTGACTGTGACTACCATGTCATGGTTCCATGTGTCAAACTCACGGTGTGTTTGTCTGGTACACTTGTTCTCTAACAAGTACCTATGTTTTTGGTTTGATATCTCCATATCATGACTAATGAGATTATGTCATCAACCAACACCACAATCTAGTCTTGTGTGTCATTGTTTTCTATCTACCTTCCACAATGACATCTGACTAGGGACATAATAAGAATGTACAAACCCTTAGCATCTGTATGATCTCATCGTTCAGGTCCTCAACCTGAAAGCATATGTCATTGAGTATTGTCATTCTCTATACATTCAATATGTTCTATCATTATCTCATATGACTGAACCAGAAAGAATTGGAAGCTTGCCTTGATGTTTATCAAATCAATTTTAATGTATCCCACCAATCATACCATGATTGGCTCTCAGGGCATACATACCAAAAGTAGGCACACCCTACCACCCCCAGACTCAGGGTCAAGTTAAGATCTCCATTTGGGCGGTGAAAATGATTATGGAGAGAACTATCTCCCACACAATTAACAATTGGAGTATGCAGCTCAACGATATCATATGGGAATATAGAACCTCTTTTAAGTCCCCTATTAGTACCAAACTATATAGACTGTTCTATGGAAAAGAATGTCATTTTCTAGTTCAAATAAAATATAGGGCATGTGGGAACCATTAAAATTTAATTTTTATCACTATAGGTGCAAAGTGCAAGATAGAATTGAATTAGCTAGATCAGATAGGGTTAGATGCCTATGAGAATGAGAGGCTGTACAAAACTCATATAAAGAATAGTTATGATAGGCACATACTTCATGGGACATTTCACTTGAGGTTGTTGGTTTTAAACTCAAGGATGAAGTTACACCCATGGAAACTGAGGTATAGATGGAGTGGTTCGTGCGTAGTAGTCAAGGCATATCCACCTGGAGAAGTAGAGTTGTTCGATGAATCACAAATATTTAAGACCAAAGACCACATGTTGAAGAATTAATTTGAAGGAGAAATTATGCGTGTGAACAAAGAGCTTAATCTCTTGACCATTTCTTGATTGATTATGCTAAGTTGTGTCTACTATTTCAAAGAAGGGAAACTTAGTGAATGACAACCCACATGTTTTTGTTTTCATTGCATTAGGTTTGGATTTGCATTCTTGTTGTTGATTATGTATTGATGCATATAGAAGATTCTTGTGCTACATGTGCAGGAACATGGAGAATTCGATACCACTAACTTCCAATCCATTGGCACCAACCATGCATCCAAACTGTTATGTGTCTATTATTGACAAAATTCGATACCAGTGTACTCACTTTTGAGGTGAGACCATTTTTTGAATATTTCTACAAGTAATTTTTGGCGGCATCAACATATCTGTCAATACCATTGAGAATCCTTTGCATGGCTTTTGCATAGATTGAAGTATCACTGACTACATTGTCGGTGGCCCAAACATAACTTTTTTATATATTTCAATTGTAAGGTATCGATCACACCAACTCCTCAATCAATACCACCATCTTCAATTGATTTTCTACCAATCATTCCATGTAGACATTCAAATGGGAATTTCGGTGGTCCGACTACATGGTCAATGTTATCAAGTTGATACATCGTTTGATTGATTTCCTCAATTAAAAATTAGTGGAACTGAGTTGTGGGTTGGTACCACCAATCACATTTTATTGGCCAACTAAAGATCATGGCAGAGAATCATAGGGAAATCTCAATGGCACTACATGTGAGGTGGTTCCACTTAGACTAAGGGGAGGAGAAATTTGTGGCCCCCATCTAACGTCCAGAAGTGTGCTTATTGAACAATGTTTCACATTGATCCATGGGTAACCCATAGTCATTACCACTTACATTGGGTGATCTGTGTCGGTACCTTGCATGAATCAGATCTGTCAGTATCGATGCTGGATCTCAAGAGCAAATGGATAAGCGACCATGCTGGTACCACCGACTTCCAAGTCAATTTTACCAACTTCTTACTTATGAGTTATTGCCCCTCTAAATAAAGAGGGTATTCATTCAATTTTATCAAAACTCAAGGAACTCTTCCTTGATCACTTCTTCATGAGTATCTATGAGTAATTCCTTGACAATAAACTACTACACCGAGCTCCCACTCTTCATATCCATTCTCTTCATGGTGAACAAACATCCCCATTAAGAAGGGCCTCATATGAGGTGGCAGCCTCTCAACCTATCTCTAAGACACACCTTGTTATTGGAAAACACGAATAGAAAAAGTGCTATACTGATATTTAGAAACATGAGCTTGAAGCCACAAGCTACATCAATGCAACATTTATAAGGCATCTTGGATTCATTGAGGACATGCACAAGGTGTATGCAGGTAAACAAATGAAAATAACTCACTCATTCTTGAGTGCTTGGTCAACTTATGCAGAGATCACCCTCAAGTTTCTTTCCTCTCTCGAGGAGTTCTTTCTAGCACATCACACTATATCTAGTGAATGGGAAGCTAGTTGGGTCAAGTTATGGCTCTACATCACCAACCACATGTTTCAATGGCAGTGTTTTGTACCATCTTTGGGCGGGCCAACCAGGACATGCGCTACAACCCTGATGAGTTTTATCATTCTACAACATGGAAAAGACAAATTTCTAGCTGGTGAATTCCAAGATCAACTGGAATCACTCCACTATTACTGACATCAAGCAACCCTTTGCATAACTTTTTCATCGACTAATTACAAACACATTCTTTGTCATATAGACATAAGGCTATAGGAAGGTCCTATATATTGATCTATATGTGGTTCTTATCTCACAAGGAAGTGAATGGGTCAACCAAGGTGCATTGTTCTTAGGTTAAGTATGTAAAGTGGCCAAGAGTGAGAAGAGGAAGCTTGTTGTACATTTTTGCAGTCTTATCACCCACATTGCCATGCACTTCAACCTCAACCTCTCTTGCCTCAATCTAGTCAAATTGAAGGGAAACCTCAATTTCAAACACTTCCACAATGCGAATCAATTCACCAAGCATGAAGGGTGCCTCTATGAAAACTCTAACATAACAGAGCGAGCTCTCCCAAATCCCATATTTGACCTTACAGATGTTGAGAACATTCACTACATAAGTGATGACATAGGAGAGGATGATGACAAGAATGTCGAATATAACAAATAAGAGACGACCATGGATTAGGCAGCTACACCATTGGGGCCTAGAAGAAACCCTCATCATAATCTACTCTTCCATGTTGCATCCTCCTCCACTCCTACTCAACTACATGAAAGCCCATACTCTTCTGAGAGGATGTACCACATGTTGAACACTATTTAGATGTGTCTGCATCTGTAACATGTAACCATGACATAAGTCACATTGTAGCAAGACATGGTTTTTTTGGAACCAGAAGAAGACTTTCACACACCAACATGTATTGTTTACCAATGAGTAGATCCTATTTAGAAACAAGGAGAACAATCACCAATATATACAATGCATGAAGTACACTCAACAACCTCTCTATGATCACAATGGAGCATTAGAAACTTCGATAACTACCCATAGCTACCACCAATGCTAGATCACCTGGATTAGTTCACTATCACTTCTTATCCACTAAATCCGAACCCTCTTTCAGGAACCTTCCCACTGTCTGATGCATGAGTTCATGGTACACCTGTTTCACATCTAGAGTTTCATTTTGATAGTGAGGACATTGTAAAATTCAATAATAAGGGAGTGGGTATGGAACATGATCTTTATCTCACATCTTTATAATGTTTTTGTTTCTTATTTATCCTAAGTTTTTATGTTTGCTTTTCAATTTAGTTTTCTTTGTTTCATGTAAGGATTTAGAATTAATTTCTCACATGTCATTTTTGGTCAAGGTATATGTATACCCTTAAAATTTGAATCAACTTGTTCAAGAGTACACTACATTGGGAATTTAGTGGAACAATCAATTCAAAGACATATGTGAGAAACTTAACACCTAATTCAACCCTTGGCTTTTGAAATGATGATGATGTTTGAGTCCAATCTAACCAAGAAATAATGTGACCAATAATATTAATTCAAGGATATATTTTGGATCACCCTGGTGCATAAGTTAATAGAAGAGATACATATCATGGTTAGGAAGATTATGCATTTGATATCATCCACCCTCATTTTGTTACATAACCACCATATGACAAATCCATGATCCCAATCATTTTTTTTATTGATTGCATTAGATGGAATTATAGAAATAATATAGTGTATTTTTTGCATTTGAAATGAAAATATAGTTGCATCGACAGTTCATTTTTTAAGTTAGTTCACATAACAAAAACCAATGTAGTTTGTATATTGCATAGAATTGTTCATAAGGTGTAATTTTATATTCTCCATGTACTTTCTCAATGAAGATAGAAAAAAGTTGTACATCCTTACTCCTTCTAGTTTATGACATCCCTAGCATGTATATCATATATTCATTTCTAATAGAAGGGCAATATAAAAGAAAAAGAAAAAAAGAAAAAAATGGAGAAAATGAGAAAAAGAAAAATGAAAGACAAAAGGACAATTGAGGAAAAGGATTTGAAAATACGAATAATATATTTCTAGATTACAAAATATACATGCGGTGGAACTCCATTTGTAAACACCTTTTTCACCTATACTTATCATTAGGATGATGCATCAACTTCATGCATCAGTCTACCAGAAAGAATAGGAATTAAGAGACATCAAATTGCATTACATGCATCATTCAGATGCATCATTTTTATTTTATTACTTAAATGATTGGGATTGTGTATAAATCTTATTTCGCGCCACCTGTTTCATCCACCAAATTCTATGAATGGTAGGACACCATATGTTTTAGAAACCTTGCTTCCATTCCTCTATGGAATTAAATCTAGGGTTTAAATTATGCCTTTGGGCACATGATTCCTAACTATAATTACCCACAAGGAGAGAGAGAAGGAGAGGTTGTGCAATGCTAGAACATTCTAAATGAGAATAATGCTCCTTCTCCACTGATTGTTGTAGTATGATATGGATTTACCGTCATTTGTGTGCATTATATCGAGACAAATATGCTTTTGTGACTGTGTTGGGAGGATGCCATCCACATATGTTTCAACACCAAGTAATTCCACTGAGCAACGTTGCCAAACCTACTCCATGAAAATGTAGACCTCATAGCCCTCCTTCCTGATATGTTGTTTTTATTGAGATAGACTCATGGGAAACATGATTTTTTTTATTTCTCCTATTGTGCTTGTTGCCTCCACAATTCTCTACAAAGACTTCCCTATCTATTTCCTTAGAATTGATGCCCAATATACATTACAACTACACCAACATGTAGTGTAGATATGCCTTGCCTGGTGCTTGAGTGCTTTGTTGGATGACTGAGTTGCGACTTTGATTCATGCATCCCCTTAACTTCCACAAAAGTATTTATTACCTGTGGATTTTTATGCTCATCAAACCATAATTGATTCATGGTTGTATTCTTCATGATCTCTGCACAGCTGGATGTTGAATTATTTAGATTGATCCCTACTCTAACCAATTCAAGCATGACCCTCTCCCTTATATTTTGGCCATAGTAAAGAAAATTTCCTTGATCAAATTCATAAATATAATGATGAGGCACTTCCTCAACATGTATTGGTAGCATTAATAGGACTGATAATATGACTCATTAGGTGCCTACTTATAGTTACATTTATTTCCCATAAGTGCTATGGTCATTTGAGGTGGAAAGTATCTCTGAAAATATTTGTTCACCATCATTTCCTATGTTACTATTGTGTTTGATGGTAAACTATCATAGCATTCTTGGCCCACACTATTAAGAAAAAGGATATGAGCTTCATATAGATCAAAGTTGTTGGCACATGGTGAATCTTCAATGTATCACACCATTCAACAAAGTTGTTGAGTTACTGTATATGATCTTCATGTTGGTGTCCATGGAAGGCATGATATTCCACCAACACCACAAGACTAGGAAGGATTTTATGACTATACACATCAGTGGTTGTATTACAATAGGACCTTGCTAAGTTGTGGTTGTAGAGGCCTTGATCTTTTCCCATACACTCTATCCCACTATGGTTTTTGATCAACATAACCATTTTTGTTTGGGCCTAGAGTTTTTTTTGTCTACCATCTCAATTTGTTCTTTTTTTTATCTAAGATCGCAATATGCATAAGTGTTAAAGATGAAGCATCAAAATCCTTTGCTTGCTAAACTATCTGCTTTGGATTAGTGTGGATAGTGCATGCTCACCATCTAACGTAGAGCAAACATGTCCCATGTTCTATTACCTGACATAGATCAATATAAATATGAGAATCATAAAATACTAGCAATTATACCAAAAATACTTGCAATTATTGAAAATAGAAAATGGTGGAGTAGCCAGTTCTAGCACGTGTAGTGCTAGTGTTTCCAGTCCACATCAATACCATGTGTGCAAAAGGAGGTGACATTATAAAGAAATAGTGCAACCTTGAGGTTGCAATTGTCAAACTCAAGGAACTATGAACACTAATTATTGCTATTAACAAGTTCTTATTGTCTAGGTCAAAGAAAATGTTTATTTGGTTGATCATTAAACTAGCTTAAAAACTAAAAACATGAATAAAAATATTGTTGTCGATTAGAATGATGGAAATATTTAGAGATTTCTAGTCCGAGAGCTATTTCAAAGATAGGGGAAAGCAACTTACTCAGGAAAATACTTAGGAAGCAAGGAAAAGAGGCCTATACGAGAATCTTTAGGTGACCAAACAAGAAATAAGAGGAATATGCTAGAACTTAATAAGATTCCTAAAATCCAATTCCGATTTATGGTTGTCAGATAATGGGATAGGAAATAAAATGTTTTATCTTGTATGAAAACCATATCTCTCTATGATATATCCTGATGCAAGCTCATTGAACTTGAAACTTACAATCCAGTCAAAGCATTAGTCACATATTTTTAGCCCGTACTAAGTTGCCATGCTTGAATCTCGAAATTTACAATTTCTAATCGCTCACAGTTACTTACAAGTGTGAGAGATCACTTGTAGTGAAGATTAGGACTATTCACTAGGAGAGAAGATATTAATAGATGATTCTAATGCTATATGTTTTGATCAGCATATTCCATTAGATAATGAGAGATTGATTAGAAACTAAGAATTGTTTAAATAAAAGTATAAAAGAATCTAAATTGATAGATAATATGGAATCAGACTAAAAATGTCTAGTCAAAGTTTCAAACATAGTACTTATATGACTTCAACTACCATAAGTAGGAATCAAATGACTATTCATTTGTCATAGTAGTCTACAATGTTCCTCTCAAATTTGGATAAAATTTGTAGGTTTACTAGACAATGTATATCCTGCATATAATTGGCAATACTGACTTGCTAAGGATTGATGCTCAAAGTAGTCAACATGATAAGCATCTCCTGAATTTAGGTTGGATTTCTCCTCTCTACTTAGGCTACTACATTGAAGATGCACCATAATGATATGAACAAAGAGGCAGTAAATTTGAAAAAAATAAGCAGTAGAAAGTAATTAAAATCCATATCATGTGGTACTTATGATATAAGGATAACATAATGTAATGGAATAACCCTCAATATAAAGAGGAACTTGGTCTCTCATAACTGGGACAATGTATAGAGATCTAAGGTAGGCATCAGTTATCACAAGGTACAAAAATGGAGAAGACTAATGTCTCATTCTACAAGGACACAAATATCTTTTTTATTGTTGTTGCACAATCTCCTTCCAACCATGAACCATTTTATGGCCCTTAAATCCTTAGAAGATGTCAAACATTGATGGGATGAGGTGAGGGCGGTGAGTCAGTTTATGGTGGATTGTTTGGGATGTATTTGTGGAAATGTTACTCGACCAACTGGAGGGGGTGGAGGACGAGCTTAAAATATGGAGTGATAATGGAAAGAGTGTAGGAAAGGACTTGAACCTTAAGAAAGGTTGTGAAGGGAATCCTTTTATAGAAATGAAATTTAGCTATAAGATACATGTATCTATTTCCAAGCATTCATATGGAATATGATTGAGATAATATCACATATGAAATGGATGACTTTAGGTATTTGATTATACATTTCCTCTTTGGAAGAATGATCATGGTTTTCATTCTGAATCTAGTTGGATGGAGTTTCATCATTCAAACTTATGGAAGACTATAGTTGAGTTGCCTTCATGTATCCCCCAGAGTTGATCATATATGAGAGAATGGCTTCAGAGAGGAGATTTTAATGTTCACAACATGTGTTTAATGTAATCATATAAAAATAGTATTTGATTGAGTGATTGTATCTTCAGAAGTCATATTTGGGTGTTCCTATCACATTACTCAATGTTTTGAGGGATGATATGATAGTGGAGGAACCCAACTAACCAAACATATGGGTTGTGAGCTAGACCCATGAAAGAGGATTTCTTATCAAATATTATAGAACCCCATCTGCATACCTCTCTATTAAGTGAGTCATATGTACTCATGTGCTACTTGCATTCCAGATTGAGACCTTGAAATGGGAGAATTGAATTATGTAGAACGTGTCACATGTTATACTTGAACTGTACAAAAATTGTTGTTTTCATCGATTCCTTGGAGTGATGTAGACAAAATTTGGGGTTGAATGACAATAGCACGTATAACTATATATATAGAGTATGTTTTAGACTATTTATATATTTAATAACATGAAAAATTGATTATCATCAATCACTTCACAATAAAGACTTTTCTTCTGCTCAAGAAAATAAATTGGCTAAAAGTAAGATAAACACTTGCCTTCAAGAATTTTTATTAATATTCTAAGGTTTCCAAGATACGTGAACATGCCTTGGTGAAGGAAATCACTATATTTTAGTACTTATACTGGACTTCCACCTCAATTTATTGCTATGCATCGAAAGGGTATGAATAATGATGAAACATACTTTACACACTATATGACATAGTCCATGAGGAATAAGTCTTGGGTGTAGTATAACATCAATATCAAACCACCAACTAAGAAATTTGTTTAATATTTTCTTCTAGATGCAAGATTTAGGGATTTTAGGGTATAAATGTTGATTTCGTTAGTGACTCTACTAGTGAAGCAAGTAACCAAAACAATTTATATTAAGACTAAATCTATGATCATTAACCATAAAACTATATATACACTCTTTTATAGTGGCTAACATTGGCTTAAAGCATTGCTTTCACATTGACGCTCAGGTGGGTGTCAGGAGAATCAAATCTCCAGTGTCAGTCGGAAAATCATCACATTAAAGTTTCCTTTGATGGTGATTGTAGAGAAATGATAATGTAAATAGATTTTGACATCAATATTTTAATAAAAAGCCACTGATATATGATTCATGTGTTTCACTTTTTTATGGTGGACATGTATGACAATTTTGTGACCCAAAACTAATAACACATGACCGAATAAGTTGTCCATTTTTTAACATAATGGACATCATATCTTGTTGTTTCTTTGATAGTGAAGGTTGCAAAACTTTAAGAATTAAATAAATATCCCTAGTAGCTACAACTTGCGTAAAATTACAAGCAAACACCACATATTTATGTGTCGACATCAAGAATAGCATAAAGCATGCAATTTTTTTTTCATTTCAAAGAAAACACTGAAGCATACTACTCAATCACAAGAAAATTTTATAGTCCTATTCTCATTTCATCCAAAATTTCCCATCTAAAGTGTGTAAAAACCCAAATCCTTTAAATAATATATATCATTTCTTCTCAATAGTTGCAAATGTATCACCAACAACTTTACAACAACATATGCCACAACAACAAAGTTCCATAGTTTGAAGATATACATTCTAGTAACAGTAAATTGATATAACAAGAATAATCAATGTAAACTTTCTCCTTCAACTTGCTCATTACTTTGATCCTTGATGTACTCACAGAAAAATATTTAAACAAGCATAGCCAATACATCACAAAGTGTAACTACCTATTACACATTATATAAATTTGTTTTAACTATCATTCATACAGTAGGAATACTGGATTTTTTCTTGGAATATGTAGGGTTTTGCTTGACAATACCTACCCTTGACTTCGTAATCAGAGGATTTACATGCGGGGTTGAAAAGTAATCTCTTTGGTAGTAGAGGGTATAACCATCATAAAATGGAAAAATGTTCATTAGAAACAACGTTCTTGGGGTAATACGCCATGGTAGTAGTAATTTGAGATCATGTGTAGCTTGTAAAAGTATGAATGTACTCTAACTCAACAAGGTGCGTGTGCTTTATTCCAACCTTACTATTAGGATCATGAGTATAAGGACAATTGATTTAGTGTGTAATAACTTGGTTGAGAGGAAAATATCAAAGGTAGTCATTTACTTATTGAACCACACAGTCATTATAAAGAATTCCTATTAAAGCTTCGAATATCATTTATGTATATATAAATGAGTGAATCATTTATGAAAATCATACTTTAAAATTTGGTGTGTAATACCTTTGCTGAGATGAAAATGTTGAAGATTATGATTTACAAATTCACTTATATGTAAAATGACTGAACTAATTACATGGTGTATAATAACCAAGAACATTATATTTTATTTCCCTTCATGACAACCTAGTATGCACCTTCTGTACTCATTCCAAAAAGAGAAACAAATTCAAAATCATGTCAAGCTACTTTTGGAAAGCAACACGCTTCATGTGTCCTAATGATCATTGTAACAAAACTCTAATTGAATCTTGGAATCTCATATGAAGTATACCAAATAAATAAAGGAATATTTGATGAAATTATACTTAAAATTTTGGGTTAAATACAAATATACGATGCTCATATGATATATTGGGAACATTATACATTATTATAAACAAAAAATATAAAATTAATATAATGAACACCATGAAATATAAAAATTTGTACATTTTTTCATCAGATCCCAATATATACATGTCCAAAGAAGAATTCACACAAAATTTTTAAGGATCATCTAATAAGTCAGTCAAATATGGTTGATTGTTAAGAAATTTCAATATACATGTGCATTGTAGTATAATTAATACAATTATTTGTTTTGGAAAATGACATGGAATTAAGTGTGCAGTGGTGCATATGAGTTAATAGGATGTCAGTGTTTGAGGTGGAAAAGGGCGATTAGAAAGGTGATCGAGAAGTCCCCACAATGGAGGAAAACCACTAGATCTCGAAGAACATCCATTTGATAAAGGAGGTACAAAAAATGCATCTAATGCTTCTGAAGGTAGCGAGGATACGATGAATGTACATGAAGAGGATGAAAGTAGGATGGTAAGTACTAAATCTATTTTCAAAAGCAGTGGTCTAAATCTTGAGTACCCTAGGACTCAAAGAGAACAATCCAAGGATTCTAGGGATATGTTTCATGATGCATCAATGTAAGTTAAGACTTCCTTGGAGTCTAGGGAGCAATTTTCTAATCTAAGTGATCACATTGGAACCAAAGAAACAAACTTTTTCTATGTGGAAATGGTGGAGGATCAAGCTTACAATGTTAATAGAAAAAAAGAGATCTCAAGTCTAATACAAAGATGATATTGACAAATCCCAACACCAAGACCTCTTTGATATCACTCACATGAGAGTGCATATGCAGCCAAAAGATACCAGGATTTCTTCTACAGATGGGATATCAATTTTTGAAATAGATGAGGAAGCCATTGAGGGATTTTTGAAACCATGGAAGTTTGTTATTGTTGTTAAACTTATATAAAAAAAGATTGGATACCTAACCCTATAAGGCAAGATCCATCTATTATGGACACCCACGAGAATCTTCAACTTGATAGATTTGGTCAATGATTATTTTCTAGTGTAATTACAATTGGAAGAGGACTACATCTATGCCCTTACTAGAGGTCCTTGGCCTCTGTTTGGTTCTTAGCTAACCGTTCAGAGGTGGAATCATCTCTTTACCATACAAAGCACACATCCAGAGAGGATGTTTCCATGGATCCACCTACATAACTTACTTATATGCCTGTACCATGATAACATTACTGATTTTGATAGGAGATCAGACCTAAAGAACTATCAAAGTGGACATTAATAGTACAATGCAAAGGAGGGGAGGTTTGCAAGAATTGCTATAAAAATTGCCTTTATGAAACCTCTAACTTCGACAGTCAAAATATTAGGGAAACAATACCAAATACAATATAAGAACATCCCATACATCTGCATGACATACACTAAAATAGGACATATTGATAAAGAATGCCCTACAAGAAACATCAACATTCCAAATGAAGGCAATGCAAAAAGCTCTATCCCAGCAAAACTAGGAGCACAGGTGAAGACAAGTATTTTTCTTTACTTATCTATGCTAAAACTATCTATAGAAAAACAAAATGGAAACCTAATTCGAGGGAGGAGGATAAAGTAGTTCTACAAAACTGATTCTAGGACTTACAAAACTTGGATAGTGAGGATGAGGTTGAATAAATTGTGAATGATACATGTGTCTCATGGGAAACAAACAATAAGAATTGACTATAGAGAAAGAAAGAACAATTTCAAGAACAATAAGGAACTGCGAGACCAAACATGACATACAACACACTGAAATCAGTGGTGGTTACAGTCAACCAAGGAACAAAATCGAGGCTTGAAGGAGAATAGTGGACATAGAATGACCCAGATCATTTGGAAGTAAATGCTTATGTAGACACAATCATTGTGGGGAGTGTAAACTATCCCAATCTATTTTGAAATGTAGACTATAGTGTTGGATAAGAAAACCATGTTGTTATGTATGCCCATAGAGCAAGTCATGTGATGATTGTAATGGTATACTTTGTAAATGATTTGAATAATAATAAAGGTAATTTCTGATCTATATGTTTTAACTATTTCTGAGATGATAGTGTAACATGATAGATGTCTAAAGAATTGTTTACTCGATGACGTATGCTTTTGGGTTGAGGACCTAAATGATGAGATCATACAGATGTTAAGAGTATACATTCTTGTTTAGTCCCTAGTCAGTTGTTATTGTGGAAATAACCATAGACATCAATAACACTGAAGGCTAGATTGTGTTTTGGTTGATGAAAGAATCTCATTAGTCATGATTTAGTTCTATCAAACCTAGCACATAGGTACTTGTTAGAGAACAAGTGTACTAGACAGACCCACCATGAGAGTAACACATGGAACCATGATTTGGTAGTCACAGTCAGCTCTCACAATGATGGTGGTGAATGTGATTCTTTGACCTAAAATCACTACACTCAACACATGTCGTTGGGTACACTTTGACATCATCAAATGTAGTCCCGAAACATGGGTTGTTATAAAGGTGATGATTGGGTGACTTTGACACATGAGGCTTTTGAGGGGTGAGTGATAGATATGGGATTTGTCCCTCCTAAGGGAGTTTAATGGCCATGGCCACTTGATGAGTAGGATTGAGAAAGGCATGCACATGCATGTGTGAATCAATATGTGATATTGATGTCACACACATATCACCCAGTCTGCTCTGAGATCAAGGAAATGGATGAACGTTGAGAGGATGACTGTACCATGCTTTGAGTTCATTCAAGACATTAGTGAAAAAGGAATTATACATTCGCTGTAACACCATTCACGAATTGTAGGATTGAAAGTTGTTCTCCAACTTTCTATTTCACTTGGGTAGCACTGATGTGTGACTAGGCACCGCTCTTTGCTTGTGAAGTCATAAGTGTTATGGACTTTCACTGCCAATGTGAAATGCACCTGTAGGGTCACACACATAGGATTTAACTTGGAAGAGGAGTTTTTCCAGAAATGATGTTTAGATTGATTACTAAAGGAGTTTAGTAGTTCAATTAAACACTCAGTTGATTGATAGCTCAAAATCATAGTGTTCAAGGTGTTGGACCAATTGATTAGAGTATCAGATTGATTGAAACTGCAATTGATTGATTTTGCACAGTCTGCACTTCCAATCGATCAGCTCATGTGATGAACCGATCGACTCTGGTTGGTGAACCGGTCGGCTCAACTGGTGAGATGACCGGCTCATGCATCAATGAGACAATCAGTTCATTTGTTGAAATGGTCAGCTCATGTGACCAACCGAGATCATTTTCCAAATACAATTTGTTTCACTTGTACAAATTTGATTTGGACAAGGATTAATATTTGATTAATTGGAAAAAAATATGAAAGTCAATTTGAGTTGGACCAGGACCACGAACTGATCGGCTCATGGGTCCCAAACGATCGGTTCAGGTGTGAAACGATCGGTTCATGTGTGAATCGATCAGTTGAGGTCACCAAATGAGTGTATCAGGGTTGAAATGATCGGTTCAGCTGACGCAGTTGGTTGTTTTGTGGAAAATCTCGAACCCTTCTACTCCTATTTAGTCCTGCATTGCCCGGGGTAGAGAACCCTATCCTATGACCCTTCTATATATATAGGGGTATTGGGGGCTTCTCAAAGTACAACTCAGAACACCAGTTGCCCTGCAAAGTTGTCATTCTCTCTGGTTTTGGTAACCGAGAGAGCCTGAGCAAGTGCTACCCGATAAGGGAGGCACATCAAGGGAAAACAACTGTAGAAAAGTAATTGGTTGTAGGAGAGTGTGTCGGTGACTAGTACACTGACAAGAGGGTGTGACTCCTTCTGATTCCTTGTGGGACAAGGAGATCGGAGTTCCAGGCAGTCCATGTAGACGAATGTAGAGGCGGGAGACTTCTGCCGCCCGGAGGATAGTTGTCAATCCTGATAGTCCCGGTGAGACCAGGAGCTGCATAGACACCGTCCAAGACTGGAGGTGAAGGTCACGCAAGTCACGAGGTAACGTCGCCGAGCAAGCCTCGGGATAAGGTACACCTCTACAAACCATCCTTCCTATTGTATAGACGTTGATGCGATTCCTTTATTCTAGGTTTGGGAGAAGAAATTTTTTTGTTTCCACTGCCTTCTCTGTCTCCCCTAAAACCCAAAAAACCAAAGGGTCAAAAATCACACCGATAATACCTTTTTCAAAATTCACCTAAAAATATTAAAAAGTCCATTCCATCTGATCTGTCAAGGTACAACACAAGAAAGAGAGGGATATAGTCACATCAACAAGACCTGGAGGAGGAAGTGAGATCATAGGATGAGGAGGATACAACCCATGAAGAAGATCAAAGATGATTATTATGACATGGAATGTCCAGGGTGTCTATGATCACATACCCAAATAATGCTAAAAAACTTGATCAATAAGTATTGAGTTTCTATTCTTAGCATTATTGAACTACACACTAGTGGTGTCTCTGCTTCTAGTCTATTAAAAATTTCTAGGTTATTCTCACTCACAAAGGGTGGAAGTGTAAGGTTTTTTGGGAGGAATTTGGCAATTATGGAAAGAGGAAGTGCACTCCATTGAAATTGTTCTATCCAATAGACAATTCATCCATTATCAGATTGATGATGTAAACTTAGCCACTTTTGTATATGGGAGCACCATTCAATCACAAAGAAGGTTTCTATGGAATCGGCTATGAGAAATCAATGCTAACTACAATGAGTCATGCATCGTGTTGGGTGACTTAAATGCACATATTTTTCAACATGAGAAAACAAGAGGTAAGACCCTAGATATTATGACATGTGATGACTTTGAAGGGGCTCTAAGAAAATGTGAGCTGTATAATCTTGGAGCTAGTGGTCCACTAATGACTTTTAAATGAGGTTTACTTCAGATGAGACTAGACAGAGTTGCAGCTAATCAAAAGTGGCTAGATAGTTTTCCTTTGGCCCATGTTTAGGTTGTTGAAAGAATTAATTGGTAATGTACATATTCTCATGTCTAATATTAAGGAGGGTAGAAAACTTAAAAGAATGCCAATAAAAAGTGGCTAGATAGTTTTCCTTTATCCCATGTTTAGGTTGTTGAAAAAATTAATTGGTCATGCACCTATTCTCATGTTTAATATTAATGAGGGTAGGAACCTTAAAAGAATGCCAATAGTATGTAGCCATTGCCATGAACACAAAGAATTTGGTGAGCTTTTGAATATTGATTGGATGGACAACTAGGTTTCATTGATTTTTCAAAGAGTTTTGTCAAAGAAGATATGAAATGGGACAATCAAGTGAGGAAGGAAAGATGGAAGAAGAAGAAGACCCCACATGTTAGACTATTAATGGCTCAAAAGTATCTAGCGGAAACATATTCCCAATAGGTCAAGAATCCTATTGTCCACTTATAGGTATATATTTTGGAGGAACTAATAGTTGAAGAGATTGAATGGAGGAAAAAAAATCTCATTTTGAGTGGATCAAACTGGGTGACATAAACATGAAGTATATTCATACCTTGGTTAAAGCAAGATGATGGAGGAGAAAAATTATGAGACTAAAAAATAGAGATGGTGAATTGGTGGCTGATAAGATTACCCTTTCAAAGATGATATACAATTTCTTCTCGGATGTACTCATTGACCCAAACCTAGAGGCACATACACGTAAGGTTACTCATTATGTTGGATCTTTTCCATCGTTGTAATAGGAAAAACTACCTACTATGCAACTATACTTGATGAAGATGAAATAAGGAAAACTTTGTTTGCTATGTTGCCTATTAAGGCCTCAAGCACTAATGGAATCGATGCAAGTTTCCTACAACATAATTGGAACATGATCAAAGATAATCTTATTGAATTTGTTCAAAAACCTTTTTGGGGCATCCAACTTGAACCTAGTGGTGCAAACTCTACTATACTTCTTATCCTGATGACT
Organism: Alisma plantago-aquatica; assembly: GCA_963693085.1. Taxonomy (NCBI): domain Eukaryota; kingdom Viridiplantae; phylum Streptophyta; class Magnoliopsida; order Alismatales; family Alismataceae; genus Alisma; species Alisma plantago-aquatica. The sequence goes on from OY856411.1 coordinate 803,564,019, forward strand.
CACCATCCTAATCTTGCAGCCATTTTTGACAAGTTTCTCTCAACAATGTATATGTTAAAATAATCTGGATGATTCTGGTGAATTGCATAAAACCTATCCTTGATGATTGGATCACCCCTACACAAACTATATTCATACCTAGACAAAGCTTACATGACAATGTAATTATCATGTAGGAAATCATTCACTCTATGGAGAGGAATAAGTCAAGGCAACACTACATGGTGAAAAAAAATTGATATCTATAAATCTTATGATAAGATTACTTAGACTTCATTCATGATACCCTGATCAGATCACCTATTCCACCAACTGTCATTGATATTATCATGCACATTATTTCTTCAGGGCATTCTTCTCTTCTCTACAATGTGGAGCTAGTCACTTCTTTCAAACCTTCTCGTGTAGTCAAATAGGGAGATCCACTATCTCCTTGAATTTTTATAATGTGTATGGAGTGTCTATTCCAAGTGATTTAAATGGAAGTAGATGAACTATGATGGAAACCTGCATTGTTTACTAACAAAAAGATCAAATTCACTCATTTTTGTTTTGCAAATGATCTGGTCCTCTTTGGTTAAGCATCTACAAAATAAGCCTCGAAATCACTCAGTGTCTGTGAGAGTTTGAGAGGGCCTCTGGGTAAAAGGTGGCACAAAAAGATCTTTGGTGTTCTTTTCCAAAGGTACACTTGCTATTACTTGCAGGGACTTTTGCCAAAGACAAAATTCAAAAAAATTGGGACATGGGGAAGCATATGGGGTTCCCATTATTCACAAAAGGAACACTAAAGATACCAATGTGTGGTCATACAAATGGCTTAAAGATGCATATGTACCAATGGTAAAACATAATGTTATAACATTGGAGGATTTAAAGTACTTGACCATTTTCAGTATGGTCTAATGGGAAGGTATATGGGACAAATATTTTCTTGAAATATTCTTTGAGAGGGACAATATAAACACTATATGGGCCATGCAAACTCCTTAGGAAAACCTTTGTGATGATAATACCTATTGGTGTCACCACCCTTTAGGTCTCTTCTCTAGCTCTTTGATCACCCCAGTATGAAGATATTGCAAGTTAATTATAGTTCCATTTAGAGTCAGGACCTTCCCCCTCCCCCACACATAATGATGTTTTTATGGATACAGAATCATGATAGGATCCTAAATAATCACTTGAGGAAGTACAAACACATGAAGTATGATGATGCATGTGAAGTATGTAAGTTAGTTCCTAAAATGAGTCTTCAATGCATCAGGGATTGTCCAAGGAAAAGAAGATGATGGACAACTCTTAATCCAAATCTCACTGATTCTTTCTTCATCATCTAGAACATCAAGGAATGATAAAAGGAAATCTCCTGAAAGGTAAACAACCAGATAACTAGAACTATACTTTTGCAATAATGTGTTGGAAATTGTGGAAGGCCAAGAATGCTAAAATCTTCAACAATGCTTACAAGTCACTTAGAGATTTGATTGTTGAGGTCAATTTTGTGAATTGAGAATCATGCACTCAAGGTCTACCGTACCTACAAATATCTATGACACAAAGGAGGCTAGATGGATACCTCTGAGACATGGTCAATTTCAAATATGTATTGATACAACTGCATGTAAAGCCAAGGGTTTGCAGAGTACAAGCTATGTCATATGAAATGCTATTGGTGACTTGATTAAAGGTGGTTCAAGTAAATAGAAGGGGAATGCCCCACTAGAGGGGGAGATCACCTCCATACGGAGGGGAATTCAAGAAGCCATAGAAAGCAACCTGTATGACTATGATGTGTAGACTGATTCACACTCTTAGTTGACTTTACTGATGATGTCAAGAAATTCCCACAAAAATAGTTGCCACTGGTTCAAAGAATCAACTCCTTGAAATAATGGTTCAATACTATACACACTATGAAGATTAGTAGAAATGCAAATTGTTGTTGAAAAAATGGCAAATGGTACTTGAAGATTCTGGGGGGAAATATTGTCTCATGAAACTGTCCAGATATCATGCAAATGATGTTGGAGGAGGATAAAGAACAAGCCAGTTATAGTTGTGTAATACTCATAAAAAATGGATGGAAATGATGAATCATCTAGTATAGTGCCATACTGTATTTGAAGTTACATGACGTTATTTGAGCCTATGTAATATGCATGTGCTTCCTTGTGAGGTAGTGGCATGGCCAATCAACTTTTTAAAGGGACACTAACTAAAAACCAATACTCAACTTCTTATAGAGATGTGTTAAGTATAGTAAATTTGGTTATTATATAAGAATATCAAACTATATAGTATTTTAAGAACATCAATCTTGGTACCTATATAGATTTTTGTAATTGACCTAGTAGCATATTTCACTCTTCTAGTTGGTGTGTGATGATAGCTATTTAAATCCCTATGGACCAGACTCACATATTTTTTCTTGGAGATATAAGAAAAATGCATATTTTTTAGTGTAAAAAACTTATGACGCTAAAGCGATTTTAAGCACTCCAAAATACAACTCATGACCACTAGGGTCTAAAAATGTCAAGAGAAGTTGCTCAGAACAAATTTCTAGCAAAAACTAGGGTTGACCCTTTCATGTGCATCGATGCATCAATAATGATAACTACTTTTACATGTTTATTAGGTTAAGTTCACGTGTTGAGTGATATCAATTACATATCTTTTAATTTACATTTTACAAATTGCATTTAATCATTTGTTGATCAATATTTCTTGCTTTAAATTAATTTTACATTATTTTATCAGTTTACATATTTTCTTGATTGTTTTTGTATGTAAATGAAGTGTTAATTGAGGGTCTTGATAGCACCGACCCTCAAATTGGTTCCACTTACTCAGACATGATGAATGTCCTAAAATTGGTAGGGTTATCCATGTCCCAAATTTAGTTCAACAACATATGGCAATGACACTGAGATCCATCACTGATACCACAAACATCATGTTCAGTGGACCATGCAACCTTCACAAAGCCCTGACATTGAAGTTGATGCCAAAAAATTACAACTGGTTGGTTCAGACTCAATTCCCAATCATATTAGTATTAGAGGAATTAATAAAATTGGCACAAGTCAGTTCCACCAACCCTATAAGATATCGAAGGTAGATATTTTAAATGTTAAATCCAATGTTGATGTTTTAACTTGGTCTTTTGATCCACTTAAGACCTAAGAAACATGCATCTATCATTCAATCATAGTTTCCACGAAATCACAACCAAGGACAGGAGGAGAAGAGAAAAAGAGGGAGATGACATACTACTTGATAGATTTGAGAAGTGATTTTCCTAGTGAAAATGTAGTAGATTGTGACCAAGTATGACGTCGCACTCCATTATTGTAATCTCTACAGTTCCATCTAGCTTATTTCATATTTTGTCTTCCTAAATTTTCATTGTGACATCATGTTTTTAATGATGGGCTAATCACCTTCTTCTCTCAGACCCATGAGTATCCCCATATGATGTGGTAATTGACGATAACATTTAATTAGCATAATTTTTGTTACATAATTTCTAAGGAATTCAGGTATATAGTCGTTCTCTATGCCTAATGAAAATAGATAATATTTCAAAAAAATTCTTGTTTTGAAAGATGAGTATTTTCTTAGAAAATTTGCAATATACCTAATAAACAGTGTGCATTTAAATGGGCTAAAAACTAAGAAGAAATAATCAAATGATCAATATTCATAATTCAATTTTGAATAAGGAACACTATGAAAGTAGGGTTTCAACTAAGTTAAACATTGTATCATGCTTCAGAGAGGGCGATACTAGTTTCATACTCCTAATTAAAAACAATAATTATTTGTCCTTTAGTGAAAAGAAAATTTAGATAGCTCTAAATCATTTGAACAACTTTCCAAGTGCAAGCCATTTTGGAAAGGATGATGTGTTCAACTAATTTCTAATTTCAGGTTAGTCATTGTTTATTGTGTTACTTTATATGCCCTTATCTCGAAATTGATACTGTAATTCTAGGGATTATGAACCATAGCAATGATAAAAATATCCCTATGGATAATACAAAGTGGGATCTGAGTTTACAAAGAACATACATGGGACAAAATATCCAATATGATGATGTCTATTATGGAATGGCATCTTGGGAGTATTTGTTTTTGTTAGGTAGGAATTGTACATCCAAGGGGACTCCATTTACTAGATAGTACTACAATTATTGTTATGCCAGAACTTGGAGCATTAGTCCATCCTTGTGACTATAACCTTAACAATAAAAAATATATCATTAATGCTAAGGATTTATATATCTATAAACCATTGTGAGATGAAACATATGGAAGTTGAATTTGATGTCAAATGTAAGGACTCCAACTATACTAACCCCAATACACGAGGATACTTCAGGATGTTCATCAAGATACCATTAGATATATAACCATGAATTCAATAATAAAATAGAATTCTATATTGAAAACCACTACAATCATTTTAGTCTTAATTGTCGTTAGCAACAACTATGAACTATTGCAAGTGAGAACTATGGGGAGGTGTAGTTGACTAGGTGCAAGTTATTGAACCTTTACCTTGCTTGTTGATTCCATCTGCTACTATCTGATCATGTCACATTCAACAATTTTCTAATGTTGATTGCATGTTAAGACACAGAGCTTTATATAGGTAGCAATTTACATTACTACACTTAAATATAATAATTAGAATAAGTAGAATGCATATGTAAAAGAGGAAATATTTCAAATGGGTAAGGTATGTCCCAAATAAAGGCAATAGAGACACATCCAAATGTCCACATTTATGCAAATATTCAGAAAAGGAAACCTATCTTACTTAAATCGCCTAATATAAATCATTAAGGACATTTTTGAATAACATGGTTGTAGAAAATATTGTAATCAACCCATTTTGCATTATCTAAAAATTGGATCAATAAATCAATTAAAGTTGAATTTTTTATTTGGTTTGTTGGATTTGATATGTGTTAAATTTTTGTTCCTAGCATGTTGTCCAGGAGGAGTAATATTTTGATGCCCATGAACAATTTGAAGGAGACCAAGGTATTAGATCTCCATTGTGTTTGAAAATCACAAGGATAAATTCATTTTAAAAAATTTCCAAGAAAACTTGAAATATACATGAATATGTTCTAAAAGGTAAAAGTTGACATGCTAAAAAAGAAAAAAAAACCTTTGGTCGCATATATAAGAATACCTGATAAGGGTTATTATCAACTTTTCCCGATCATATTATGCGCTTATTGCCTTAATTGAGCCCCGTTTTATCTTGTGATTTGCCAAGTTTCATGTCTTATAGGTTTTAATCACTCTCTCCATGAATTTGATTGCATGTACACTTCATTGACAACATGTTCACATTTTAGAATCCCTAATACTCACAAAGATAGAAAAGTCCAAAATCCAAAAAGTACAAGGTTAAACCAAGTTTTGCTACCATAACACATGGCGTTCCTAGGAACTAAAACACCATGTTCTTTGGTTAGAACCAATACACCTATATAATACAAACAAGGCATGTGTCTTGAGGAACACACTGTTCATCATTTTCAAGAAAACATGGACATCTGTTAGGAAATTTGTTTTGATTCATGATTGAACGCTGCTTCTTAAGCACTATGTGTGGCCTTAATAACATGTTGTGTTACATGACACCTTTTGTGATAAGTATAAAAAACATATGTGGAATAGGGAGAGACTTACAAGGGACATTCAATGTAAGGGAGACATATGTTCATAGGTGAATTTGGGGCAGAAACCATGAATAATGAGAGATACTTGTTGGTATGTATGCCCAAAGAGAAAATCTAATGATGATTGTAATGGCATAACTTGTAAATGATATTTTTAATAATAAAGGAAACTTTCTAATTTATTCTATTTTCTATTCAGTTATGAGATAATAAAGTAACATAATAATTGTCTAGAGAATGATATTATTCGACTTATGTCTTTAAGTACGTGATTTGAACAATGAGATCATATGGATGTTAAGAGTATACTTATTGTGGAAGGTTGATAGACAACAATAACACATAAGATTAGAGCATGTGTTATTTGAAGATAGAATCTCATTACTCATGATATGGAAATATCAAACCAAGCACACATATGCTTGTTAACGAACAATGTATTGGACAGACTCAACATGATAGTAACACATGGAAACCAGTACGATGGTAGTAATAGTTAATTCTTATAGTGTTGGTGGTGACTGTGGTTCTTAGACCTAAAACTACTACACTCATCACATGTCTTTCTGAATACTTTGACATCATCCACCATAATCCTCAATAAGGGTTACCATAAAGGTGATGATTGGGTGTACTATGATACATGGGGATGACTGTGAGTGACGTAGAAGGGATATGTCCCTCCTACAAGAGTATGATATATTGGCCACTTGGTTAGCGAGACTGAGAAATGCATAGCCATGTACGTGTGAGTCAATATATGATATTAACCTTACATATATATCAGACAGTCTACTATAGTAAGGAACAAAGGTTGAATGTTGAAGAGGATGACTACTCCATGCCTTGAGTTCAATTTGAAAATCAGAGACAAAGGAAGTATACAGACAATGCAACACCAAACACAGATTGTAGGTTGAAGTTGTTCTCCGACTTTCCATTTACTTGGGTAGCAATGATGTGTGACTAGGCACCGCTCTTTGTGTGTGATATCATAAATGGTTATGGATATTCACTACCAATGAAATATGGGACATATAGGGTCACACACATAGAAACTCACTTGGAATAGGAGTTTATCCAGGAATGATGTTTAAGTTGATTATTAAATATGTTTAGGTATTCAATTATACAAAAAATTAACTGATTGGAACCAAAACCATCAAGTTCAAGTATTGAACCAACTGGTTAAAATGTCAGGTTGATTGAAAACTATATTGGCTGAATTTTTCATGAATCAGGACACCAACCGATCAACTCACTAGGTGAACCGATCGGCTCAGCTTGATGAGATGACCAGTTCTCCTGGTAAACCAATTGAATCAGTTACATAAACTGAAACTTTAGGTGATTTTACTAAATAATGAGAATATTGACCGTTTCACTTATGCAATTTGATTAACACAAGGAATTAATGTTGGACATTAATTGGGAACAAATTGGCAATTCAATTTCAATTTGGGAAACAAGTGAAATGATCAGTTCACTAAGCGAACTAATCAGCTCACTACCCAACTGAATGGTTTACCAGTGAACCGATTGATTCACCTATCATAGGTTGAAAAATTCATGGAAATTCCATGCCCTTGTACTCCCACACATACTGGAAACCCAGACCCTTACCCCTCCTATAAATAGAGGGGTACTGGGGGCTTCCCAAGATAGATAATTGAGAATCAATTTCTTTGACAATTGTTTTCCTCTCTAGTTGTGGTAATCAAGAGAGCGTAAGCAAGTCCTACCCAAATAGGGAGGGACAAAGAGGGAGGACATTGTTCTTGTGGGAGAGTAAGTTGGCGACTAGTACGTCAACAGAAGGGAACAATTCCTTCAGGTCTTTTCTACTAGAACTATATTGGTTCTAGGTGGTCTGTGTTGACTACCACAAAGGCATGATTTTTTAGCTGTTACTAGGAGGATATCATCAACCTGCTATCCGCAATGCAGACCAAAAGGCATAGGAGCCAGATGAGTCCCACTGCAACTATAAGACAGTTGTACATCTATAATGATGAGAAAATGTCGCTGGACTTGCTTTAGGACTAGGTATATCCTCAAAACCATCCTTTCCTATATATAATTATTGTTGCGATCTGCTGATTTAATGAGAAATATGTCAATAATTTTTTTGTTTCTGCTGCCTACCTAATGTCATATTTCCAAATGTGGTATCAGAGGCACGTAAATATACTATATCTTAGAATTTTTGAGATGATCAGATTTTAGGTTTTATCATTTATTTTATTGCATGCGATGTGAGTACTAATGTCCGATCAAATACCACATAAATCCCAATCTATATATATATATATATATATATAATTTACATGTGTTGCCCTGAAATTAAATGAGTTTTGAAGGTGGATGTATAGCATGGTTATGGCCAATAACCCCTATTATGTGTATGGTTGTGTGGTTTGGTTAATCTCTCTTATATCGTTTTGCATACTGAACATGTATCTTATCCTCCCAATGTAAAGTTAATTATCTCCTACCTTTTCTCCCCTTAAATGTAAGTTGAGGTTTCTCTATAATCATAAAATAGTAGGATAGTTTACTATCGTATTATGATGAAGAAGAAAAACATTCTGACGACTCCAACCGACCATCTCAAAGGTGAGCTGACCGACTGGAGGACCAGAAGGATGAGCTGAACTAATCGCTTGGTGGACCCAACCGGTCGAGTAGATGAGCCAACAGATGGTGGATAGAAGAACCAGACGACCAGTGTGACGAACAAATGACCGACCAAGAGGCAAGATGATCAATTCAAAGGTTGAACTGATCAATCCAGAATGGCAAGCATGAATCTTCACCAACAATAGGTTTCTACATGATATGTGGACCTAGGTTGTGGTAATTCTATGTGGCTCTAAGGAATAACATTAGGTTTGTCATAAGCATCACTTTTTTATTTAATGTATTTTTGTTGTGGGATATAGCATGTATATGATACATACTGTATATGTGGTGGATGGATAAAGTTTATATATTTATAGATACAAATTCCCTCAATTAAAATATTAAGTGTAAGATGCTTTCCACTAGCAATACACATGAAGAGATTGATAAAAAAAGTGTAGGTTACACCAAAGCATGGTGTACTACCCATCTCGTGGAAGTGTGATGGTAGATATGTAGGTTCTACCAAAGTAGGGTGCATATCTATTGTGTTGGCTTTTGGTTCATGATTAGCTGGTGATTCTTAATGGGATTCAACAACTAAGGCATGCTGATGATTGTGGAAAAGAGTTGCACATATCATCTATCCAATAATTGCATTTTATGCAATTGGCAAATGTTGCCTACGTTAATAATTTACTATAGCCGCTGGCGTATTGGCTGGGTGATAGTTGAATTATTTTGGATCTTGGCTCACTAGAAGATTATACGTTGAAATCTTCCAAATTGATATAGAGGATGTCAATTTGTGAAAAATAGTGGGAGCAATAACTAATTAAAGACCTAATTCATATCGTCAAACAATCAAATAATTTTTTTGGACAAAATGAAAATTTTCTCATGTAGAATCAAATGACGAACAAATTTGTATTGCAATCGGTCATTAGGAAGGACAAACTTGATGGGATAAATTTCCATGACTGGTTTTGGACTTTGAGAAGGGTTATAAATGAAGGTTGCAAGCTCTACATCCTTGACAAACTAGTGCCAGAAATACTTGCTCCTGATGCGCCTAGAGCAAAAGTGGATGATTACTGGAAGCATGCCAACGATGCCATAGAAATGAAGTACCTTCTGCTTAGTTGCATGAACTATGAGTTGCAAGATCTGTGCAAGGACATGGGGATTCTCAAGATGGTAACACATCTTAAGAAAGTGAACCATGGCCTTAAAAAGTAAGAAATGGATGATATCATAAAGGCACTATTTGAGTCTAAGTTGGCAGAGGGAACCTTAGTAGAACATGGGCTCAATATGATTGGACATGTGTATCATCTTGAAGAATTGGGATTCTCTTTGAGGCAAGAGTTCTCCATGGATATGATTCTAAAATCATTATCAGAGTCATATAGCCACTTTATTTCATGTTATCATGTGAATAATATGGACAGACCGATATCATATTTTCTTGGTATGATAATTCTGTACTTCATTCATACTTCATTCACCTACTTATGTTTCTGATAATCACAAACCAATGTTGTACCGATCACATAAGTCCTTCAGGTCTGACATTAAGACAAATCACCTTCGATGACATTACAATATCCTCCTTGGAACTGTGTTGATTTTTGGATCTTATCAAATCCTGGCAGGGTAGACGATGACCTGCAACCTTTGAACAACATTGATACTCTGACCTCAGAGCATCCCTCTACACTCTAACTCCATCGGCAGTGCCAACAAAGACTGAGCTTGACTCTGTGGGACACTTTGGAAGCTCAGAGGCCACCCCTAGGTCCAAGAAACCATGGAGGTCAACAACTACTTGGCACCAATGACTCCCTCATTGTACTTCACACACGATAGTCCTCTCCCTCCCTTTCGATCCTTGATATCTAGTACAACAATCAGAGGAGATCGACTCTAGGTTTTCTTCTATCTCAGTCTCACTTTGTTTTGATTTCTATGAGATATAATAACTAGTTAAACAATCTAATGAAAAAAATGGTAAGATAACGTTAGATATTACTAAGCTAAGGTATTCTATTGAACAAAATATCAATACCTAGGTAGATAATTGGTAGAAATATTGTTTGATTTAATATTTGTGACAAGAGGTCCATTAATATGGCTAAGAATTGAAATCATTCATTAAATACCTATAGTGTGAATAATCATATATAATCCATAATGCCCACAATCAAGCACACTTATCCAATAGAGTATTATGTAGTACATTGTAAATTAGTTCTTCTTATATCTCAGTCAGTAAAAATCATGATCATAAGATAATGACTAATTAATTATTGTATGCATCGTTAGGTTCATGTATTACTATATTTATATTTGTTAATAGTAATATAATTAATATATGTGTAGTATTGATGAACCCAAGAATAAACTTGTCTAATGGTAATGGCATTTCTGACACTGTGATTACTTGAATCCTCAACCTAGTCATTATAATTAGTATCTTTGTTGGATTAGTGACACTTAAATTTCTAATAGTCAACTAGTAGTAGTTAAATAGAGATATGCAATATTTAGTAAGTAATGATTTGAAATAGCTCTAAATGATTATGTTATGCTAAGAATAATAGAAACAAAAACCCTAGAAATTGGTTGGAATATTCATGAGCTAATAGTATGCGCTTGGAGTGCATTGGACAATATTATTTCAATACAATGTACCTTGAAAATAATGTTGTGAAACCTTTATATTTATAACATAAAATCACATACAATATTTTCTGAAGTAGTCAACTCCCCATGTGAATTAGATGAAGGAATAAGTAAACATTATAAATCTTGTTTTGATAAAAATGAAATATTATGAAATAGCTAGTAACACAATGTGGTGAAATTTATTATATACACAATTCAACTAGAAACCCTAGAAAGAAAGAAAATGAAAGAACCTTGAAATTTCAATAACCCTAGATGAGGATGGAAACCCTAATGCAAAATATTGAACAAGTACTTGATTCCAAGCCAAGCGATAGCACCATTATATAAATTTGTAGATTCTTCTTCTTGGAGCCTTGTTATGATTGAGCAATTTATGGAGCGTCGAATAATTTGAGGTACTAGATTCTCTATTTTATATTGAGTTATTAATTTCGTTCTTGAATTCCATGTACATTGTTTAGTGGTGAACCCTATACTTTTATAAGCCTTTCCTACCTCTTTGAAAGTTTACCACCTCAGATTGATTTTTGTTTGATTACATTGAATATTATATTAGCACTTGACTTGAACTATATGGATTTTTAATTCCCTGGACTTTGGTCCCTTTGGGCTTTTCCCCCTTAGAGCTTTGGCTCACTTGAGGTAGGGTATGTCCCACCACCCTGTGCACATGTTGTAATGGTTTAGTAAACCCCCAGTCGACTAGTTAACATAGTAATTAGGCTCAATGTTGTTATTTCATAGATGATTGAACATGATGCATTATTTCCCTTTAAGGAAATGATATGATAGTGCTCAACCTTAATATTCAAAAGTTTATTATTGCAAGTATTTTGATAATTTGATATCTTGATCTATTTTGCATATCCTTGTGGAAATTTCATCTTGAAATACAAACATTGAAATATTTCTATCCTTTCTTTGATGAATTTAGTCCACCAAATATTCATTGCCTATATTTGATATCACGTTGAATCATATTTAGTACATATATTTTGCAAATAACTCGATATAAGAATTTAGTACCAATCATGCTGACCTTTATTTCCCTTCAATGGGGTCCATGTGTCATTTTGTTCCCTCTGGGAACTCATGGACATGTAGTAGATGGAAGAGCTTGAAGAGACGTGCACTGGGTAGTCCTTCATTGAAGATTAGATAGGAATGAATTCTTATTCTTAAATTTTGTAATCATATTTTTAAGCTTTCGTGACTCTGATGTAAAGGAATGATTGTTATAAAGATTGTTTATAAATATGATATTATTTAGTAAATATTCAAACGTATAGATTGAGTCTTTACATTACTGATGACTTCAACATGTACGGTTATGTTTATTTGATGTAACATAAGTTAGAAATTCTTGACAATTTCAAGGAGTTTATGAATGAAGTACATAACCAACTTGACAAAAGTATTAAAGAACTTTATTCTGATTGAGGTGGAGAATACTTAAGCCAAGACTTTGAGGACCTTCTTAGAGCCCATGGATTGTATCTCAGTGGAGTCCACCTGGAACACCTCAGCATAATGGTGTATCAGAAAGAAGAAATCACATATTACTAGACATGGTGCGATCAATGATGAGTTCAACTAAACTTCCAACTACCTTCTGGAGTTATGCTTGTGAAACTGCAACATTTAGACTAAATCGGGTACCATCTAAATCGGTTCAAAAAACACAATATGAGATATGAATTGGGAAGTGTTCTAATATGTCTTTTATGAGGATATGGGGATGTGAAGCTTATGTTAGGAAAATGTGTCCTAAAAAATTGGGCCCTAAGTCTGGTAAATGTTATTTTGTTGGATATCCTAAGGAAACTAAAGGATATTACTTTTATTCCCTATCTAACAACAAATTGTTTGTTTCTATAGATGTTGCATTCCTAGAGATGGATTTGATTTCCAAAGGATCAGTGGGAGGAAAGTGGAACTCTAAGAAATTCGAGACCAACAAGAAAACATTAAACCAATAGAAGTACAAGAGGAATAAAGAGAATCACAAACTATTGTGGAATCTCAAATTCCCCAAGAAACACATGGATCTTGTGGATCAAATAGGACATGCCTTGAACCTAAAAGATTTGGATATCTTATTTCTCAAGAAGGTAGTGAATTGGTGATATATGATGATCCAATATCCTATCTAGATTCTACTAAGGGACCAAAGTCTGAGAAATGGCTTGACGTAATGAGATATGAGATGGAATCTATGTACACCAACAAAGTGTGGACTTTGTTGGATCCATCTGAAGGGGTAAAACTCATAGGGTGCAAGTGGGTCTTCAAGAAGAAGACTGACATGGATGGTAAAGTACAAACCTATAAGGGAAAATTGGTAGCAAAGGGTTTTAGAAAAGTTCAAGGTGTTGACTATGATGGAACTTTTTCTCCAGTGGCCATGGTTAAGTCCATCATGATCATGATTGCTATTGTAGCTTATTACGCCTATGAGATTTGGTAGATGGATGTTAAATCCGTATTCCTTAATGAGAATCTTCTTGAGAAAGTGTATATGACAAAACCTGAGGGTTTTATAAATTTGAAGGATGCAAATAAAGTCTATAAGCTGCAAAGGTCAATATATGGATTGAAACAAGCATCTTAGAGCTGGAATCTTCATTTTAATGAGACAGTAAAAGAGTTTAGCATTATTCAAAATAAAGATGAACCTTGTGTGTACAAGAAGGTTAGTGGGAGCATAGTGACATTCCTCATTCTGCATGTGGATGACATACTATTGATGGGGAATGACATTCCTTCTTTACAAAAGGTAAAGACTTGGCTGGGAAATATGTTTTCTATGAAAGACTTGGCAAAAGCATCCTACAACTTGCGGATTAAGATCTATAGAGATATATCCAAAAGGATTCTCTGATTAAGTCAAAGCATATACATTGAAAAGGAGTTGAAGAGATTCAACATAGAGAGCTCAAAGAGAGGAAACATGCCCATGTCTCATGGAGCTACCATCTCTAAAGCTCAATGTCCCAGTTCTTGTGAAGAAAGGGAATGCATGAGTATGACTCCATATGCATCAACAATTGAATCAATCATGTATCTAATGTTGTGTACCTGTCCTGATGTCTCATATGCTCTGAGGATGATGAGAAAATATCAGTCAGATCTAGGTGATGCTCACTGAACAACTGTAAAGAACATCCTCAAGTACTTGAGAAGGACTAAGGATTAGTTCTTGCTATACGGAGGAGAGGAAAAGTTGGTGGTAAAGGGTTACACCGGTGCATGCTTCCAAACTGACAAAGATGATTACATATCACAATCAGGTTTTGTGTTTTGCCTAAACAACAAAGTTATAAGATGGAAGAGTTCCAAGTAAGAGACAATTGTCGATTCTATAACAGAGGTTGAGTATATTTCTTCATAGAATGAAACAAAGGAAGTTGTCTAGATCAAGAAGTTCATTTCAGAACATGGGGTAGTTCCAAGCATCAACGAAACAATTCAGCTATATTGTGAAAACAATGAAGCTATTACACAAGCTAATGATCCTAGATCACATCAACATTCCAAGAATATACAAAGGCAGTTCCATCTCATGCGAGATATCGTCATGGACTTCATGGTTGGATTACCCAGGACCAGGAAGCGATACGACGCTGCATGGGTAATAGTGGATCGTCTCACCAAGTCAGCTCATTTTCTCCCGGTGAAGAATATTGCGACAGTTTCTGAGTTGGCCAACCTCTATATACGGGAGATAATACGTCTGCATGGAGTCCCAACATCTATTGTTTTGGATAGGGACCCGAAGTTTACCTCAAAGCTGTGGAAGAAGGTTCAAGAGGAATTGGGCACTAAATTGAACTTTAGTACAACCTACCATCCACAAACAGATGGGCAGTCAGAGCGTACAGTGCAAATTCTGGTGGATCTTCTGCGATCTTGTGTTCTCGATTGGGAAGGCTCATGGGACCATTACCTGCCTTTAACTGAGTTCACATATAATAATAGCTATCAGGCGTGTATTGGGATGCCTCCCTATGAAGCTTTATATGGGCGCCCCTACAGGTCTCCACTACACTAGGACGACGTCGGAGAACATACCCTAATGAAATCAGAGGAGATGCAGTTGTATACTGATAAAGTTGCATTGATCGGGCAGAGGATGAAGCGAGCACAGGATAGGCAGAAGTCTTATGTAGATGCTCACAGGCAGGAGCGTCAGTTCAAGGAAGGTGATCATGTCTTTATGAAGATCCGACCTATTCGAGCTTTGGACAAGAACAAAGGAAAGCTCAGTCCTTGTTATGTTGGACCATTTGAGGTTCTGGAAAGGGTTGGTGAATGTGCCTATCATCTCACTTTGCCACCTCAGTATAGTGCCATGCATAATGTCTTTCAAGTATCTAATCTAAAGCCTTATGTTAAAGACCCTAGTCACATTCTGAATCATGAGCCACTCGAGTTGAAAGATGACCTATCTTATGCTGAGTCCCCATTCAAAATTCTTAATTCCAAGACAAAGGAACTTCATAGTAATCATCATATAGATATGGTGAAATTTCTCTGGAGCCACCATGATGGGACTGATGCCATCTAGGAGCTAAAGATCGAGGTCGAGAAGAAGTATCCACATATTTTTCAGGCCTCTTGAATTTTGGGGAAAAAAATCTTAAAAGGAGGGGGGAATGTGACAGAGTGAGTTTTTCTATATATATCTATTATTTATTTTCTCTCTCCCACAATTTTTTTTATTCCAATTATGCCCTCAACCATCTCTCTCACTAAATTGATTAAATGGCTCATCAATTTCATATGGTACCATCCTTAGTGTCATATGAAGTCAAATTACATGAAATACGACATATTGTCAATTGACATAGCCAACATTTGAATATTAACTCCAATTTCACACTATAGCTACATCGTGACATCATTAAGCTACTACTAAATTTTCAATTCAAGTGGATTAACCTATTTGGAGATATGGGTAATTCAATTTCATGTACATATTCCCTTTACTTTGGACCCCATGACCTAAGTCTCGGATTTTAATTGATAAAATGTGTCACGCGACCCCTATTTTCTAACCTGGGCGTAGATCACTTAAGGGAACCAATCCTGGCCATTCAATCTTCTGATCACAGATTGCGCCAGGTCCAACGATGACCGGGTCATCCATAACCTCCCGCATGACCCGAGATTCGGCCCCAACAGAGCGACAACCCATCCAACGCCCCTCGCGCCCGAATCTCACCTCCTTTCTATGAGATATTTGGAGGACATATTCCTCTCACCCAAACGAGCCCAACGGTGGTCACCACATCACCCAACTCCCTTGGATAAGGGATAACGATCCTCCTCATCCCCGCACATCTCACTAGTGGCGGCACACGATTTAGGGCTTAGCCCTCTACACCACCTCGTGCCTATATAATGCTCCCACAAGCTCCGCCAACATCCCTTTTATCACCCCCCACCCTCAATTCCAACAAAGTACGCTCCTACCTCCCTCACCTCGATCACCCTCACCTCACCTGACGCCAAACTTCTCCTCACTCCAGTGACACCCTCCATCCAATTGAACGTAACTGCACCATCGGGGGACCTCTGCGAGAGGGTCACCTCCCTCAGTTGGAGTCGTGGAGGCCCAGAGCCTTGGGTCGACAAGCCGCCGCAACCAAGCTCGAAAGCTTCATCCCTGGAAAGGTCAGGAGCACATCGTGCCTCGGGGAGATATCACCAAGCCTCATGAATCTTGCACCGAGCTTTGTGACCCCTCAATCCAACCCCAGGGCAGGTACATCTTTGAAACACATTTTCTCTTTTCCCCACCTATTTTGATCGGAACTTAGAGCTCAGACCACCAATGTCAATGACCTTGATCTCCTCACAACCAACGAGACCCCGTGCTTTTGATACGCTCCTCAGCAATGCCCAGCACCCCTGGAACCTCTGACCTCACCTTCACCTTCCCTCGCTGCAGCCATGGCGCGAGCGGAAAACAAATGAGCAGGTGAATGGTCCACCCTGCCCATGCCCACCAATGGGTTCCATTCAGACCCCTTGGTCTTTTCTGTCCTTTCACCTAAGCTAACCCTCCCTTTTGACAAGCGTTTGCTCGCAGGTCAGTGGGAGGATCCGGCCAGTCAGATCCCTCACCTGATCCGCGAAGCAGAGCTCGCTTCTCTTTTTTTGTTTTTCATTTATTTCTTCAAGAAATTATCTGATTGGCTAGATCTTAGAAAAATCCTAGAAAATGCTAGGAATATCGAAATATATCGAACCTATAAATTATTTTCATCAGAAAAATGCGATCTATCTAAATAAAATATAGTCATGACCTAGATTCGATCCCTTTTCATAAAGTAAGCCCTACAAGCCCTAATGACCTTTTAATATATATATTTTGTGTAATAATAGTCATCCTTGATTTAGATCTTCCTTGTGGACATCCTAAACCCTAATTGGGGTCCTGATCATCATGTTACTCAAAATCCTAATCAAAGAGGGATATTTGATTCAATAGTTCTGAAAAACCTTAATTTCTAGTTTCTCTTTCTCTACATGTGTATACCTTATGCAACAATATGTCAAATCCTAATTATTTAATGAACTATATGATCTTGAATGACCCTAAAACCCTAGATCCAACTCTGATCTCTCAAATCATATGTATCCTAAGGATATATCCCTAATGATCTAAACTATAATATAAACCCTAATATGGAATGATGAGAACCCATGGTGACTTTAGGTTCTTGTTTACATTTCAAGGTGATCTACTCTCTTTCTCCTAATCTAGGACTTGTGCAAGTCAGATCTGAAATTAAAGGTACATGGATATAATTATATGACTAGTTTTTGCCGGATGTTAAATATATGTATTTTCTTCCATGTATTTAAGTACATTGTTGGATGTAGATATATGTGTATTGTCATTTTCAGCATTGAACATTTAAGAACATAAATGAATGAGAAAATAAAATGTAGTTACTAATGGTGCTCATTAATCTCCCTATTATAGAGGGAAGGAATTAATGTTGACTAGTACCTCCCTAATGGTACAAGGTACACAGGGAGATCCCTAATGGTACAAGGTACGCGGGGATATGGCCCAATTAATTTATGTTTGTGCTAGTCCACCATAGTAATGCATATTCATTTGAAATGTAATTAATAACTTGGAATTACCTGATTTCCACCATTAAATGATGTTTCTTTCTCTTTCTTCTTTTTCAAATATTTTCAATATACCAGCATAGTATAGCTCTTTAATTCCACATACCAACTTTTGTTGATGTTTTTGTATCTCAGATTTTCTAGGTACAAGGAACATATGATGCACTTCATAGTACCAGAAGCCAATAAATAATGAGCATGGAGGATAGTAGATAGATCTCCATTTCTTATCTTATTCATTTTAGTTAGATAGTTTTATCCTTTTATATGATGTAATAGGATGTTATAGATCCTATGTAATAATCATATTTTTCTTTCTCATTGACTTATTCATTCTTCCTTCTCAATTACTAGTATATAATGACTTTATTTATTCTCAATGAATGAAGTGTTGTGTGCCTATCTAATGATGATGTGAACTTGATCTTGGCTTCTCTAATTTTAGTTGACTATCTTATTTCGTATATTTTCCCTTTTGACATTTATAGATATGAGTGCACACATATATGTGGATGTCACTAAGGAAAGTATATAGAAATTGGGGTCGTCACAACTACTCCATGCCTCAAGTTCAATCTAGATATCACAGACAAAGGAACTATGCATGCACTGCAACACCAAACATAGATTGTAGGCATAAGTTGTTTTCCAACTTTCCTTTTACTTGGGTAGCAATGATGTGTGACTAGGAACCTATCTTTGCGTGTGATTGCATAAATGGTTATGGATATTCACTGCCAACGTAATATGGGACCTATAGGGTCACACACATAGGAACCCACTTGGAATAGGAGTTCATCCATGAATGATGTTTAAGTTGATAATTAAAGATGTTTAGGTATTCAATTAAACAACTAATTAACTGACTGGACTCAAAACCATCAATTTCAAGTGTTGAACTAACTTCTTAAAGTGTCAAGATGATTGAAAACTGAATTGGTTGAATTCCACATGAATCAAGACACTAACTGATTGACTCATTGGGTGAACCGATCGGCTCAGCTTGATGAGATGACCGGTTCACCTAGTGAATAGATCGACTTGCTTATATCAATTGAAACTTCTGGTGATTTTCCTAAATCATGAGAATATTGATTGTTTCACTTGTACAATTCAATTTGCACAAGGAATCGATGTTGAAAATTAATTGAGAACGAATTGGCAATTCAATTTCAATTAAGGAAACAAGTGAAACAACCGATTCACTGAGTAAACTGATCAACTCACTATCCAACTTACCAGTTCACTAGTGAACCAATCGGTTCACCTGTCACAGGTTGAGAAATTCATGGAAATTACAAACCCTTATACCCCAGTACACACTGGGAACCCAGACCCTAACACCTCCTATGAATAGAGGGGTACTGGGGGCTTCCCAAGACACACAATTGACAATCAGTTACTCAGACAATTGTTGTTCTCTATGGTTGTGGTAACCAAGAGAGCCTAAGAAAGTCCTACACGACTAGGGAGGGACAACAAAAATTGTTCTTGTAGAAGAGCAAGTTGGCAACTAGTACATTAAAAGAAGGGAACAAATCCTTCTTTTCTATTATACTAGAATGATAGGAGTTCCTGA
This sequence comes from Alisma plantago-aquatica, assembly GCA_963693085.1. Taxonomy (NCBI): domain Eukaryota; kingdom Viridiplantae; phylum Streptophyta; class Magnoliopsida; order Alismatales; family Alismataceae; genus Alisma; species Alisma plantago-aquatica. Next base: position 803,583,765 of record OY856411.1, read on the forward strand.
TGGTCTGTGTGGACTACTACAAAGGCATGAGTCCTTTGGTTATTGCTAGGAGGACATCATCATAATGCTATCTGTGCTACACACCAAAAGTTGTAGCAGTTAGACGAATCCCAGTTCAACTACAAGACAATTGCACATCTACAATGATGAGGAGATGTCGTTGGACTTGCTCCAGGACTAAGTATATCCCCAAAACCTTCCTTTCCATTATATAGTTATTGATGGTTTAATAGGGAATATGTCAATAAAATGTTTGTTTCTTCTGCCTACTTGATGCCATATTTCTCAATTATACTGACACCCTACTAATCTCTATAAATGGGGACTAGAGATCCATCTTCTTCTAGAAAATATAGAAGAGGAGATTTTAGGTCAGTTGCAAGGAATTGTAGAGGAGGTTTTGGGCTACCAATAGGACCCAAGGCATCTCTTCCCTCTTACTTTATGTTTGCATTATTAAGGTTTTTACATCATGAATTCTATAATGGCTTTCTTCTCTTTATTTTATAATTAAGCCATAATCAAGTCTTTAATTGAAACTTGGATGGGGGGGTAACCTCCATGTAGTCTCATGTTGAACAAATACTCATTCTGATTGAATACATGTAGATTTTCGTGTTACAATCTGATTAGCTATAACACACATTTTATGTTCTTTTTATGCATGCTATTAGATATCTTAGGAGTATGGAGAAATCATTATGAATATTTGGTTAATCAATTGAAGTGATTAAGTTAAATGGAAATAAATGTGATATAAAGTGTTAAATGAGGCATTAGGTAGTTTCTACGACCAACATAAGGGACGCTACTACATGTTGGCATAACATTATGATACATATATGTTTGATCTATTAATGCTTATAAATAGTGGTGTGTAAAAGCCCATGTATGACTCATCTCTTGAATTTTGTAATCTTTTTACAACCAATGACTACTTAATTTAGCAATAACTTCCTTTATTGTTAGTTCTTTAAATTTACTACAACCCAAATTCCTTTTAACTCACATAAATTGTTTAAAACCTAAATTTTTGTGACTAACAATGAAAGTTCCATGTTGGATAAAACCTTAGCTAAACTCATCATGTATACTTGTAGGGAAAATGTTTTGAGTCGTAACTAAATATATTAGTACTCATTATTTATGTTAACAAGTTTTTTATCCATCCGTAGAGCTTTCATTATTGTTAGAGTAAGAACTCTAGTCTGTAAATGTGCTTAGGTACTTCATTTAATGTTGTTGTATCCATTCATTATTTCATATAATACAAAGAAATCCATGTGAACATTATGTAATTCTTGTATTCCTAATCATGTGACCTAATTTTCCATGCATACCCCTCCCTAATAAGGAGGATTCACTTCCAACAACAACCCCCTTTGTATTCAAATTTACAATCTTTACTAGAGACCTTAGTATCCACTCAAACAATGTAGAATGAAGACTTGTAAGAACAAGTTAAAGAAATAAGGGATGCATTTGTCTAGCTATCAAGAAAGGTGTGTGAGATACCTCACAGCCACACTCATACTCAGGAAATGGTGAGCCCTGATGAAAAATGAATGGTTTTTACTCCAAGAAGGGGAACCACCATGGTCTACCCCATTCCATTACAAAAAAGAATATTGAGACATTGATTGCAATGTTATTTCCAAGGAAAGTGGTCTAAAGTGTTGTAGTGGGGGAGAAGATAAGTGACTCAACAACCAGTCTGTTTCCCTTATGTCTTTCCAAGAAAAAAATATGACAAAAAATCACTAAGTTCTTGGATACATAAAAAAATATTATTTCAATTTTCCCTTTGTTCATGTGATAGAAAATATTACATCTTATGAAAAATTATTGAAAGAAACTTCGGCGAAGAAATGCCACATGGATCAAGTTGAAACATTCATTCTCTCTAAATAGACTACTGTTTTCATCCAAGATTGTATAGAAGATTAGAGACCTTGGAGAATTCACTTCTCATTGACAAATTAATAGAATGAAAACCAGTAAGGGTCTCATTGATATTGGCACTAGTGTCACCATTATCCCTTTTTTTCTTTATCAGGTACTATATGTGGGGGATTTGAACCCAAAAATTATTTTCATTCAAGTTGTTGATCTCTCCATTGAGTATTCCAAAGATATTGTTATAGATGTGCTGTTACATGTCATAATTCTTTTCAATTTGTGCAACTTTTTGGTCCCAAAGATGAAAGTAAGACATCAGCACCCATCATATTTGGATTCCCATTTCTTGTTACTACCAGTTGTGCAGTATATGCATGTGGGAGGAAGATGTGCATCTATGTAATAATACATAACCAAATGGGCCAAAACCATTTCCACTCAACACCATAATTCTAATTTTTATTTTGATCAAGAAAATCATTTTTCTGAGATCCAATGTATTGGGGATGTGATAAGCGAAGGGAGAGAACACATCAATGATTGGTAGTTTAATGATTTTCTCAGATATATGCATAAATGCACAAGATTTCAATTTTAGACCACTCATAAACATCAGAACATGTCAAACTATCCAATCATATGATCATATATATCCTTCCAGATATTGTCATGGTATGAGACAAGGATTGGCCTTTGAATCTGATGATTCCTTATTGACATACCAAAAACTACAAAATTTCCCATTGCACTATGCCTTTAAGACTAGTTATGGCATATCATGCCATCTTGCAATTGCGTTATGCCAACAAGAATATTGGACTGTTAAGTATCAAAATTGTGGTTTTAAGAAGGCAATTGAAAACTAAATTCTGAAAACCAAAGAACCAGAATAAATGCAAATAGAGTCTTATGAGGATGCCAAACTATACAAAGAAAGAAAAAACATATGACATGACAAATTAACCTAAAAAAAGAAGTTGTATAAGGGACACAAGATTCCTTTTCAACTAAAGATTAAAATTGTTTTTTGGCAAGTTACAGTCCCCGTGATCGTAGGCATTTTTTGTGACATGAAGTGATGAAATTACAACGGAAGAATTCACCACTATCACACCAAACCACCAACTTCAAGTTATATGTTTTTAAAGATTATATCTAACATGGATCCAATATATCCCTTATTGAATAAATTTGATGATTTATGATGTCCAAGTCTAAGATGATCCCGCACCTCTATCTCACATGGAATTTTGTTCAAATTTTAGCTTAATCATGTGGATTGTTTACCCTTAAACTGGCAGTTCCCAAAAATCTACTATGTCTAGTGGTTCCAAAGACTTTATTCGATTTAGGCTCATGTTGATAATTCCATGGTTGCATGAGATTATACTGACAAAGGAATAAATTATTTCAGCATGACATGTCTCAACATTTAACACTATGTGTCCAAGGCAAGCAAACTATGTACAAGTGTAGATCAAAGAGAATCAAAAGCAATACAATCTACATATTGAAGAATGTTGTGTACCATAGACAATCATATTGTTACATATCATAAAAACACATCATGCATAATTAGTTCAAAGATATAGAAATTAGACACATCATTGAATGAATAAGAACTCTATGATTTGATATCTTGAGTGGAAACAATATATCTGACACACACAATGTGTATATTCCAAAGGCATGTAATGAGATTCCTCTTACATAAAATGTATAGATGATGTACTTTTGAATTGTAGTTTGTAAAACACTCCACTCATTTTCCTTCAGACTGTGATCACAACGTGTGTAGGACTTATGATATATGGAAGGGAGGTTCTTAAACCATCACCATTTTGTGAAATCAAGTTGCAATGAAATGTGTTTGTATATTTTAGTCTTGGTGGGGGACTAATTAATTGTTAGTTTAGTTAGTAGATTCAATTGATTTTAGTTCTTAATTCTTTCTAGTTGTTTTTGCAATTTCTCAAAGTTACTTTTTGCAGCTTGCCATTTTGACATTTATTTCTTTTATTCGTAATGATCCTATTTTGTTTAGAAGTAAGAGTTGTTATCTTTCTTAAAAGGATTTGAGTGATTACTCCATGCATCAATGACTCTTTTATGTGCTCATCCCTGAGAACTGTTTGAAAAATATAGAACAACTTTATCCACATAATAGTGGACTTATATTGTTGAATTCCTCAATTCAACATCTTGATCTAATGAAATTAAAACTCGTATCTACAATATGTTTCTTGCTATAGTTTTCTTGAAGATTGATATATAATCAAATAAACTCTAAGATCTCATGTTGAAATTCCATATGATTCATGAGTGCTATCAAGAAGAGAATATCTATAATAAGCCCACAAATTTTCAAGGAAGAACTTGATTCAGTTTTGGGAAAATTTTGAGCTACATTTCAATATGTTTATGATAAATTTTCACCAAAGTTGCTAAACCACCCACATGGTATATAGATCTAGAGTGATAATTGATCTAGTAGTGATGGTCATGTGCTATGTTGAGGGGAATTTTTATCCCCAATGACATTCCACTCATGTGTAAGTACTATATTAGCAACAGAGTACCAAAGCCCAAGCCCAAGTTTTATTTTTAGAATTGTGCTTTCTACTAGGATTCATATATGAATCAATAGCTACAGATCTAGATTTCAAAATTTCAATTCTTGCTTATACTTGAGGAAGCATGTTTGATAACCAATGTATTTCAAACATGAGTAACTGAATCATTCGATCAATGTTGTACAATTGGGGCTCTGGCTAGGACATGTCAACATCATTTGAACAACAAAACACCTCAATCACTAATCATTTAATTGAATCCTGCTAAATCATGCTTGATTGCATCTTATTCAAGTGTGATCGTGTAGAGTTTTCATTTGACTTCTATATATGGAAAATGTGTTAATGATGTTGCTTTCTAGATTCCTTATACCTCAATTTTGATTAGTTCAGGACAAACAATAGTTCAAGTTCGATGTAAATTAAAAAGTTCCTATTGCATCAACTTTTTCGGATCTTATTATGCACTTATTGCCTTAATTGGGATATATTTTATCTCTTGATATACTAAATTTCATGTCTTTTAGGTTTTAATGACTTGTTCCATGTTCATTACATGCATACATCATTGACACTGATTTGACATTTGAGAAGCTCCTAGACTCAATGGGCAGACAAGGCCGACATCCAAAAAATACATTCTACACTTAAATTTGTCGGCAAAGCACACAACGTGCCTAGGCGCTAACACACCATGTTCTCATATCAAAACTAGTATATTTTTAAAGAAACATCTAGTTTGTCCTCAAGAACATTTCATGTTGTCATTTTCCAAGCAAGAAAAGATATGTGTTAAGCACGACGTAATGTTGCATGTTGATTGACAAGTTAAAGAGGAGCATGCTCAAGTTATGCGCAGAATCTGACCTTACCAACATGGTGTCTTTCCTATCAATTTTTGTAATATGGATAAGAAACCTACGAGAAATGTGGGGTTACTTATAAGGGGCATTCACCCGAAGGGAAGTGACGCTTCTTAGGTGACCCTAGGGCAAAAATTACAAATCAGAACCAGACAAGGGATGCAAAAGCTATTCATATTTATTAATGACATTTAGATATCTATCCTTGGGCCTAGATCTTTGTCTATTATACCCCATCTTAAACATGATTTTGGTGTTGACTCACAATGGATGTGGAGTAGGTTTTGGCCCACTTAAAGGAGCCAGCGGTTTCTCTTCCCTCTTGCTTTATTTTTTGGATTATTATCGTTTTTGTATTTTAAAGTCGATAATTTCTTGCTTCCCATTCTTATATATAATTTAGCTATGAACAAGTAATCTTTTGTTTCTTAGACTTGGGGCGTAGCCTCCAGGTCGTTTTATGTTGAACAAGTATTCCTTTTTGATTGATTGCTTGCAGATTTCGTTTTGCATAGTAAATCAATTCTTTATTGTTGGCATTGCAAACTTATCAACGTAAGACACATTTTATGATTTTTTATGCATTCCGATAGGATGTATTACGAGTATGAAGAATTCGTTATTCCTATTTGGTCAGTCGAAGGAAGTGACTAAATTAATTAGAGAGAAATATCATGAAAACTTATCCCCTGCTCATGACAAAAGTTCTAAATGGTGATTGGAAAGTTTTTGTTCGCTAGAAGGATTGGTAGTACATGTCGGCGTATTCTTAAGATGTAACCACATTCTTTCTTTTTATGATTGTTCTTCATGATAATGTGTGGCGTCTAAAACCTCTGGTCCATGATTCATCTCTTCACTTTGATAATATGATAAATTGTTATTTAATTTAATGATTATCTGTCTTTGTAGTAAGTCAATAAATATGGTACAAACCAAACCCTTTCTAAATAGGCCTAAATTGTTAAAAACCTAAATTTATTGGGCCTGACAACTAGAGTCCCAATAGAGATGATCTTAGCTACTCTGATCTCGTATATTTGCATGGTATACGAATTGAATATTAATTTTATATTTTAAAATATGTTATACAAGTCGCGAAGGTATCCTTGATAATTTGGATCGACAAAACTAAGAAGTACAGAAGCAATTGAAAACAAGCGATGAAGGCAGCCTCCTGTCGATCCGCTGGACCTCTCGGCGTGGGCACGAAGTAGGCTAGTCTTCTTTGTGGGCCTCTCAGCCCATTAGTAGAAAGCACATTCTGTGCACTGCAGTGGAACATGGCGAGCATGGCCCTGGACTGCTTGGCCCGGTATGTTTAATTTCACCAACCAATTTAGAAAGAACTAAAGTTTACCCGCGTCTTAACTTGCAATTTGTACCCATTGCCACAAGCAATGCCGTCCTTCACTCGCATCCACTTACGTAATTATAATGACTTAATATCAATGAAAGCCCCAATAAACGACATCTTTTTTTATCAACTTAACACTTGTTATTCGAATTAAAAATAAAATTCTAAAATAAGGTACAAGAAATGAATATATTTCCCATACGGTGACCTAGGTACATCAAATTAAAGTTAACAAAATGCAATAGAAAAATCGAGAGATGTCTAATCAAACGATGCGTTTGTAGTTCTAGACCTTTTTATTTGAACTTACCCTCTGTGCTCGAGTTACACGCTACTATACAAGCCCAAATTTGACTGCAAACTCCTTAATGCTCGTCATACTGTAAGATTCCTACTACATATGCAGATGTAAGCTTATAAGGCCTCCAAATCTCTTGGGCCTGGTGCCAACAAGGAGTCCTGGTGTAAATGTGCAAGAGTGATTGATAAACATATAGTTGACAAAGTACGCCGTCGCAATCTTAGTTTGTAAATGTCCGAGTTCAACAAACCTCCTTCCACAAAGGTGGATATATATGTTGATGCTTGTGCACATACGCGTCAATCAAATTGATGTTTCACTGCATCTTTTGCTAATGCATACATTTTACGTGCATGTTAAATTAAATGATTATGTTGTTATGTGTGTATGAGGATACTACCGATTGTTATGTTCTTACAAAATATTTGGAAAAATAAAATTCATACCGTTCCTATGAGCGAGATCTACTGCTTCCATTGATATCCTAGCCTCCTGTATACAGACCAAGGAGTTAAGAAAAAGTTAACCAACTCCTGTAGCCCAACTTTAACTTAGCTGACCGTTTCTGATTAATTAATTAATTTCGCAGCTAAGAAGTGCTTCACTGATTATATAAATTATTTAGAACCGCAAGCTACTACTTATTCCTCTCCAAGTCAGCGTCACAGTCTGACGTGCAAGAACATTAGAAGAAGAAGAGAGAGGATGCACACAGCTATACTAAATATATTTAATCAAAGATCACATGGCACTGGGGTATACCAGTGCATGAACACAAATTCTAATCGTCATTTCATACCACATCTTCCACCAAGCAGGGTCTCAGCACCAGAAGCCGCCATGCAATTACATGACTGACCCTGTTTGGTAGGGTGTAGCCGGATGACAAAGTGCGTGTTTAATGTACATTTTTACATTGCAAACTCACACAACTGCACCCTACTACACCCAACCAAACTAGCCCTAAGGCAGCAGTTGTCTAACTCGCTAGCGAAGACGGGAATGGATGGGCCGGCGTGACACATGTTGTAAATTGACTAGCCACCAACTTCCACACTACATACATAGACGCATGCATTTGACATCATCGTCTAACTAGACCTTATCATAAATATCCCAGTGTCATCTTGGTCGTTAGCCAAGCATTAAACAGGACATTAAACAAGCTCCCCACAACTGACACCAGCAGCTAGCAGTTAGTTGCACAATCAGTTTAATGATATAAGACCACTCCACAACCAGCTAAATACATACCTTCCCTACCCTCCTCAAGTATGTTATATTGACTTTGTATCCATGCGCTACATGTTGAATTTAAGGTCAACGGCCAGTGCAGCGAACCCCACTGGCATGGTGTGGGATGCGCACATCCTCAGGAGTTCACATGAACTCCTAATTTGTGTAGTCTCACCTCGATGATATGTACATTGCTGGCGTCACAGACTACAGTTCATAGACAACTACTGCTATGGCGATCATTGCATTTACATAGAACACTCCAACCATATGGATTGATGAAAATCTAACATATTACACGACACCCAATGATGTCTTATAACTAGAAGGCCCTAGATCTTTGAATTAATTTTCTTGTTCATTTGCTTGTTATTCTGATGTTTTATATGCTTAACATATAAAATTTGACATTGTCTCGGTGTGAGCGGGGCACTTAAATATCTAAAATGTTTACAATGATTTTAGCATACGTTTATCGTTTTGTCAATATAACTCCTCGTCTTTTATAGTATAAAGATAATAGCTACTTTTACTCACGGGAAAGATACGCAAGCGTGCCTATTTTTAGTTTCTTTTCCCATTTGGAGGCTTGCACTAATAAGAGTGACATAGCTGATAATCTCAGATGAATATCTACATTCGAATCACGTATATTTCAAGGAAACACTGTGAATGTTTACTTTGGAAGTTTTCTTTGTTATTTTTTTTCTGAAGTCATCCACCTGATAACCATTCAGTGCTCCATAAAGGAGCACTAATTAGAAATTTCCAGCTTTAATTTCTCTCCTTGGGCTCTCAGGTTACCCACATACATCTTTGAAGCGGCGAACTTTTGTAACCCGTGCCTATATTCATGTGCATCATCATCAAACCTGGCAAGGATTAAAGGTTCATTCCAAGTTTGTGAAGGTAACATTTGACTACTACTGGTTAGATACAGATAAAAATCCCTACCATACTATGTGGTGATGGAGATTATTGGGGTTTACATGTCTTTTTCGTCTTTCAATGCGAAGTTGTCAGTGTCTGTAACATCACGATTGTCAAAGGAAGAAATGTATCCTATCATTCATGTATGACCTTGCAAGTGCATCCAAGATATGTACGTGAGGAGGGACACGACTTGTCTTTGATAATTTCCTCACATTTGGAAGTACCAAAGATAGAAATGTGGATGCTATATTTAGCATGGTAATAAAAAAATAACAGAAGATAATTACTAAATCTAAGTTTGGTAATGGTTGTGCATCAAATATGGTTGTGGTGTGAAAAACTTTATGCTATTATAGAAATCCAACTGTGGTATGTGACTAGCTATTTAAGAAGTCGAGATAGATACATATGACTGAACAATCACAAGTGATATTGTGTAATAAGTTTCTCTTTATTTATTTTGTGCGATTGTAACGCCCCTCCAAGTATATATATGTCAGCAGAAGCAAACTCTATGTTATCCATGACATGGGTCACTTGGTTTGGAGGAACACTATAAAACATGATATTCATATCGTCAAGATAAATAAAACATCATGCATTAATTGGAAATATAGATTCATACATTGTTCTTGGAAGGGAAAAACATAAACGGTCTCATCTTGATCTCAAACCGAATACATGTAGTCTAACAAAATCTTAAGTAAGAAAAGATAAACTAAATTAAAGAATCTACTGAGTGTTAGATGACACCCAACCAAGCTAAAGTCTCCTTGATGTTAGCTACGTTGAAGGGTTCTCTTCAGTTCCCTCTTGCTCCTTGATCTAGGGACATCCTGTCCCATGACCATGCAAAATAAAGCAAAAATGTAAGTAAGCGACACTATGTATGTTATAAGAATTGAAAATTAAGTATATATACTTGAACTGAAATAAACTTGATATGGATAACATCTAGAATTATCATTACAATTTAGCTATCATTACATCAATGAATTAAAAAACTTTACTATATACATTCTCTCCATTCTTGCCCGCGTGGGGCACATCATGCTCAGAAAGCCCATCATTGCTAGCAATCCTACAATGACCATTAAGGTCCATCATTGTGAGATACATATAATAAGTTACTTGATTCACTTATCTTATTTATCAACATCATTATTCTCATCTTACCATCAATGTAAATTATCATCATCTAATAATAGCATCAGAGTGCTCATTGGGACGATTAAGGTTCATCTTAGTCGCACCAAAGTGCTCATCAATGCCATAAAGACAAAATAACATCAAGAAGAACAATTCACAACTTAAGTGCATTATCTTAATCATCATGGGATTTCTCCCTCTTAATATTGACATTAACATTACATGATTTACATGATTCTTTCTTCAAATTCTTAATCATTACATGAGTATAAAATTAAACTAATGAGCATCCGTGATAAGTATAATACTTTATGATTATAGAAAACAACATGCAATACTAAAATCTGAGGCATCATCATTATCTTAATTTTGTTTATGAACTTGGAATTTAAAGCATAGTCCTAAATCATACATAACATGCAATTCATCCAAAGTACATGTGCATAGTGGAATGACATGCTTACCTAGAGCAAGGTAGATCCTAAATTCATCTCTCTGATCCTAAGTGACTCCTATGTCCTGAAATGACATGATTTATATTAATTATCACCTTAAAGAACATCCTAAACCTTAGTCATAGGTCATTAGGAAAACATGGCCTGTCGTTAATCAATTAGGGTTTGGAAATCATAAAATCAAGTTGCTCATCAAAAATCCTTTCCAACGGCTATTTTAACTATTTTTTCTAATAACCCATTGATTTACTATGAATTTCTTAATAATAAACTAATAAAAATCAATTTAAATACATGTAGTTTAGATATATTCAGTAGGCAAGGACCCATTTCTAGCTGGCCCAATCAGAGCTGACCACAAGGCTTGACTCACCCAAAGCCAATCGGATGCCCAAAGTCTCAAATAGCCCTTGCAATGCACTCAAGTGATTAGATTTCCAAGGTCAAAAGAGTAAACCTAACACCCGTCATCTTCCTTGTGCCATGTCGTCGAGCTATCATCATGTGAGCACGAAACTCAGATCTAAACTCAAAAATTTCAATCAAACAATGGAAACAGAGTTACAGGGAGTATCCTCATGCCAAGATGAGGATGACGAGCCAAGGCTCAATTCTGACCTATACTGGAGTTCCATCTCCATTGTTGTCGCCATGGCAGGCACAAATGGAAGAGACAGACTTGGAAAGCCATCACCACAAATAGGGAAACCAAGTCGCACGAGTTTGTAGGATTTTGTTGAATCCAGAGCAACAAACCCTATCACGAAGGGACCACATCATGGCCCTAAAACACCCTGGTGAAGGAATAAAAACATGGGAGATGAACGAAGTATGGAACCATAAAACCATGGTGTAAGACCACAAACCAGGGACTCAGAGAAAGATCTTTGGAAAACAAAGAAGACAATTGACAAGCTTATGTGGTTAGAGAAGCATAGAAAAGTTGAGATGGCAACTCACCGGCGAGTACATCAACATCTTATATGGGGTATGGTGACTCGAGGCAAACCAAGGTGAAGAAACAATTGGAAATGATTTAGGGGCAGTTAGTGATGCTTACAATCAATTTAATTGAATCTGGGTGACCGAAGATGGGTGGAGCAGATCTTCATCGCCGAAAAAGAGAGATGAGTAGGTGATGCTGGCTCAGGGATTAGGAGATCAAATTGAAAGGACAAGATGAAGCTATGGGGTTTGATGATCATTTCTGGACCCTTATATAAGAGAAATATGTATAAGGGTGGAAGTGATGATCTTTGGTGGTGAGGGGGAAACCCAACCCTATTGGGCATTTCTTGGAGAGGGAAAAAATGCCACTAAACCTGGGATTGTGGAGATCAGGAGAAAGTTTTGGAGCAAGAGGTGATTTCTGTAGAAGATGGGACCCATCCTAAAGGGAGTTCGTGATCAGAGAAGAACATAGTTACTATGGAGTCCAACTGGGATTGGAGTCATGTGGGGGAGACGCATCCAAAGCGTTAGATGAGTCCACGATCCCCTGGACACTACAATAGCCGTCCAATAAGGACGAGGAGGGGAAAAGCTAAAATAACAGTGTGATAGGAAATAAAACTAGGACTTAGGTTAGTTGACATAAATCAAAGATATTTTAATTAACAACCTTATAAATCCTTTCTTAGTTAATTTAAGTGATCAAATAAAGCCCAAATGACCTCAAATTTGCACTATGGGTTAAACAAGAAGTCTAGAAGCTTCCTATCTAGTTATATTTAGGTTTTATTTACCTTTTGTTCATCAAACTCACAAATGTCATTATCATGATGCATATACTATTAAAAGGTGAGATTAAGGGAATTATCCTTTCCTTAGTGAGTTGGTTGAGCCAAAAATTGATGTTAAGAGAATACTTCATTATATTTGGATTTGAAGGTCACATTAGGTTCTATTTTCTAGATGAAATCTTAAATTTGCAAAATTAGGGTTTTCGATTAAGGATCATTTATAGCTTTAAATTTTTAGAATGTTACAATTCTGCCCACCTTAAATAAATTTCATCCTCAAAATTTCCTCATACTACCCACCTTAAGATTTACGTATTCCTATAACATCATAACATTTTATTCAAAAGCTCACATATATGGTCTAAGGATAAAGTCATAATCTAAAGGTGACGATCTTAAACCATACCTTGATCATTTTCCTCCATGTTCATTGCAAAGACTCTCACCCATCTTTTAGGAGTGGGGTTTTGGTTTCTGGCTTCCTAACTCTATATCTTAGGACAATCCAAATTCATATGTCCAGGTTCATCACAATAATAGCATAATCCAGCACCAAACCTACACAATCCTCGATAGACCCTCTTACAAGTTAGGCAATGTGGTTTCTCTTGGACGGTAGGGTCTTCAACCTTAGGAGCCTTCCTCTTATTATTGGGAGGTTGATACTGGTTGTTGTTCTATAGATCTTCCTTCCTGTACGACCTTTTGGGGTGGTCTTCTAGTTCTAGGGCAACATCCAAAGAAGCCTGAAGGATTCTATGACCTCTTCATGATAGGAAAAAGCTTAGGTCGGGCTTGAGTCCTCAGATGAACTTCTTTGTTCAATGTCTCTCAGCATAATCATAACCATACTTCTGTAGGATCCTAAATTTCATGGTATATTGGGTAACTATCATGTCACCTTCCTGAGCTAGATTGGTAGACTCTAGCTCCTTCTTCGCTAGAATGGGTTCAGACACATAGTGCTCATGGAAGGCTTCCACAAATCCTTCCCATGTGAGTGGAGTTGCATCGACTTCCCTTGAGTTGACGAAGTTCTCCCACCATGTACAGGCTGCTCCCTTCAGCATGTGGGTTGCAAAGTGAACCCTAGACTATTGAGGATAGTCTAGGTCAAGAAAACAATGCTCCATGCTTCTAATCCATTATTCTCCCTAGTGACGACATAAACTTCTCCTTCTCCAGTAAAGGAGTCGGGTGTGATCTTCAAGAAGTCCACTAAAGTCAGATCATGGTGTCTGGGTTGATGTTGTCCTTGTCCTAGGGCATTGGTGAGCATTTGGACTAAGTCCTCCAATGTTGCCTTAGGATTCCTTCTTTGTTCACTTCCGTCACTAGAAGAGCTAGCACCATCATTGTCCTTTCCCTTATCATATTTCTTAAGATCCATTTTAAAAAACAAGGTATACCTAGGGTTAAAACATGTGAATGTTTAGCTTAGTGGTCATCTGCTCATCGCTTTGATACCATACTATAATGCCCCTCCAAGTATATATATGTCAGTGGATGCAATCCCTATGTTTTCCACAACATGGTTCAGAACATTACAAAACATGATGTACATAGATTGAAGATAAAAGAAACACCATGCATTAATTGGAAATATAGATTCATACATTATTATTGGAAGTGAAAAACATAAACTGTCTCATCTTGATCTCAAACCCAATACATGTAGTCTAATAAAATCTAAAACAAGAAATGATAAAGTAGACTAAAGAATCTACTGAGTGGTAGATGGAACCCCACCAAGCTAAATTCTCCTTGATGTCAACTACGTTAAAGGGCTCGCTTCAGTTCTCTCTTGCTCCTTGATCTAGGGACATAAAGTACCACAACCATGCGAAACAAAGAAACAACATAAGTAAGAGGCAATATGCATGTTATAAGAACTGAAAAATAAGCATATACACTTGAACTGAAATAAAATTAACATGGTTTAAAATTAAGAATTATCATTACACTTTATTTATCATTACATCAATGAATTAAGAAACATTACTATATGCATTCTCTCCATCACTGCCCATGTGGGGCACATCATGCTCAGAAAGCCCATCATTGCTAGGAAGCCCATAATGACTATTAAGGTCCATCATTGTGAGAAACATATAATATGTAACTTAATTCTCTTATCTTAATCATTAACATCATTATTCTTATCTTTCCATCAATGTAAATTGTCCTCATCCAATAATTACATCAAAGTTCTCATCAGGCCAGTAAAGTCTCATCAAAGTTGCACCAAAGTGCTCATCAATGACATAAAGACAAAATAAATCAAGAGGAACAATTCACAACTTAAGTGCATTTTTTGAATCATAATGGTATTTCTCCCTCTTAATCTTGACATTAACATTACATGATTTACATGGTTATTTCTTCAATTTCTTAATCATTAAATGACCATAAAATTAAACTAATGAGCATCAATGATAAGCATATGACTTTATGATTATAGAAAGCAACTTGCAATACTAAAATACGAGGCATCATCATTATCTTAAATTCATTCATGAACTTTGAATATAAAGCAAAGTACTAAATCATACATAACATGCAATTCATCCAAAGTACATGCATGACCTGCTTACCTTGAGCAAGGTATATCCTAAATTAGTCTCCCTAATCCTGAGTGACACCTATGTTCCTGAAATTACATGATTATTATTAATTATCACCTTAAATAACATCCTAAACCCTAGTCATAGGTCATTAGGAAAACATGGTACATCATTAATGTATTAGGGTTTGGAAATATATAATTAGGTTCCTCATCATAAATCCTTTCCAATGATTATTTTTACTATTTTTTATAAGCCATTGATTTACTATGAAAATGAATAGGAAGATATTGTCGATGAATAGAAGTATATCTTTCTCATTAACATCCCGAAAATACTCTACCATGTTTAGGGCAGTCAAACCAACTCTTATACAAGCTCATGGTGGCTCGTTCATCTGAGCATAGACTAGATCTACTTTGGATTCTGTAATATTTTGTTCATTAATCACCCTAGATTCTTTCATTTCCATGTAAAGGTCATTTCCTTCACAAGTATATTTGCCTACTCCACCAAATATAGATACACCCCCATGGGATTTAACAATTTTGTTGATTAATTCCATGATTAGTACAGTTTTACCCACTCTAGCTCACCCAAACAATACAATTTTTCCTCCATGGCGATAAGGAACTAAAAGATCTACTACTTTAATCCATGTTTCAAAGATTGATAATTTTGAATCTAACTGGATAAAAGTGGGCGCAAATCTATGAATAGAGGATGTTGTGCTAGTATCTGCAGGACCCAAATTATCAACATGTTCACCAAGAATGCTGAAAATTCATCTGAGAGTAGCCCCACCAACTGGAACATTTAGAGGAGCTCCCATATCAATCACTTCCATTCCTCTCGTCAGACCATCCATAGAACTCATACATACAACCTAACTCGATTATTTCCTAATAATTTTTGTTCTTCAAAAGTCACATTAATTTGTTGACCAGGAATATTTCAACCTTTAACTATCAAAGTGTTATAAATATTAGGCATCTTCCTCGGAGAAAAAACAACATTCTTAATAATCAACCAATCAAAAATCAACATAAATACATGCAGTTTAGATATAGACAATAGGCGGGAGACCCGTATATAGCTGGCCCAATCAAGGTCACACACAAGGCTCGGCTCACCCAAAGCCAACCAGATGCCCAAAGTCCAAAAAAGCCCTTGCAAAGCTAATCAAGCGATTAGATTTCCAAGGTCAAAAGAGTAAACCTCACACCTGACATCTTCCTTGTGCCATGGGATCGAGATATCATCCTTTGAGCATGAAACTCAGATCTAAACTTGAGAATTCTAATCAAACAATGGAACTAGAAGTCACAGGGAGCATCCTCATGCCAAGACGAGGCTGACAAGTCAAGGCTCATATTCTGGCCTATACTAGAGTTCCATCTCCATTGATGCCGCCATGGCTGGCGCAACTGGAAGAGACAGACCTAGAAAGCCATCACCATGGATTAGGAAACCAAGTCACATGAGTTCATAGGATTTTGTTGAACCTAGAGCAACAAACTCGATCATAGAGGGACCATCGTGGCCCTAATACACCATGGTGAAGGAACCAAAAAAGGGGAGACAACTGGAGTATGGAACCATAAAACCATGATGTAAGACCACAAACCAGGGTTTTAGAGAAAGATCTTCGATAAATGAAGAAGACAATTGACAACCCTACGTGGTTGAAGAAGCATATAAAAGTCAAGATGGAAACTCACCGGTGAGTACATCAACATTTTCTATAGGTTACGGTGACTAGGTTCAAACCGGGTGAAGAGATGATTGGAAACAATTTAGGGGGTGTAGGTGATTCTTACCATCGATTTGATTGAGTTGAGGTGACCTGAGCTGGGAGGAGAAGATCATCATTGTCGAAAGCAAGAGTCGAGTAGGCAGTGTTGTCTTAGGGCTCAGGAGATCAAATAGAAAGGAGAGGATGAAGAGATGGGGTTTGATGACAATTTATGGACCCATATATAAGAGAAAGATGTGTAAGGGTGGTGGAGATGATCTTTGTTGGTGAGGGAGGAAGCCAACCCTTTAGGCATTTCTTCAAGAGGGCAAAAACTCCCACTAAATCTGGGATTGGGGAGAATGGGAGAAAATTCTAGAGCTAGAGGTGATGTCGGTAGAAGATGGGACTCATTCTAGAGGGAGTTTGTGATCAGAGAAGAACACGACTATTATGGAGTCCAACAGGGACTAGACTTGGAAAGGGGAGACACATCCAAAGCATCAGACAAGTCTATGATTATCTGTACACTACAATAGCTGTCCAATAAGGTCGAAGAGGGGAAAATCTAAAATAACTATCTGACATGAGTAATAAATCTGGGACTTAGGTCAGTTGACATAAATCAAAGATATTTTAATGAACAACCATATAAATTATTTCTTAATTAATTTAAGTGATCAAATAAAGCCCAGATGACCTCAAATTTGAACCACATGTTAAACAAAAAGTATAGAAGCTTCGTGTCTCAATATATTTTGGTTTATTTACCTTTTCTTCATCAAACTCACAAATATCATTATCATAATGCATATACTATCAAAAGGTGAGATTAAGGGAATTATCCTTTCCTTAGTGAGTTGGTTGAGAAAAAATTTGAGGTTAAGAGAATACCTCATTATATTTTGATTTAAAGGTCACATTAAGTTTTATTTGATAGATGAAATCTTAAATTTGCAAAATTAGGGTTTTCTATTAAGGATCATTGATAAATTTATATTTTGAGGATGTTATAACTATCCTCTAGAATTTATCTAGAGAAGTTTATCTCTTGATTGAAGGTATTTTATGGTGTGATCTTATTTTCTTCATACATAGAAGGGAAACACCTTGCTTTTTTGGACTAGTGGTATCAAAGCCTTGTTCAGTGGTGTTAATGTTGAAGACAATGGAAGAAACGATTGCCTTCATAGTATTAGTGAAGTTGATGTCAACCAACTACTCCTTATGGAACCCTCGCATGGAAGATATTTTCTACTACAAAGATTTATATCTACTAATCTAAATGGAAAGCAAACTTGAAAGCAAGACTGATGATTCTTGGAAACTCGAGAATCATAATGTTGTTGGTTTAATATGATAATATATTGATTACTCACTTGTCCAACATGTGGCAACCAACACCATTGCATATTCCCTATGGAAAAATATAGGATCACTGTATCAAAGGAAGACTTCTTTAAATATGGCCACATTGATGAGAAGGCTGGTTTGACTTGAATATAGAGAAGGTAAAAATATGGTATAACATTTAAATGAGATTTAAGGTCTTGTTAACCAATTGTCTTCTATTAGTCTGACATTTGAAGATTAGGTCCAAACCTTGCTTCTTCTCAGCTCATTGTCCAATAGCTATGAAACTCTAGTGGTATCATTAAGCAACTCAACACTAGATGGTGCTCTCACCTTGAGTATGGTGAAAGATAGCTTATTTAATGAGGTGGAAAGAAGGAAGGAATTTTCTTCTACTAGCCATATAGAAGCGAATGTTATAGAACCCTTAGGCATATCAAAGCATAGAGGTCCTCAAAACTCACAGAAGCTTAGAGGACGATCAAAATCTCAAAATAGGATTACTTTCTATTATTGCCACAAACCTGGACGCAAGAAAAAATATGCCAGATATTGAATTGTGAGATGAAGACAAAGAACAAAAAAGATGATGACAACAAATATAAAAGAAATGTCACAGTAGTAACATCTGGTGATGATGTATTTGTTATTGGTAATTGTGAGCTCTACAATCTCACAAACAATAATTGTAAATGGGTCATCGGTATAGGTGCATCATATCATATAACTACACATAGAGATTACTTCTTTTCCTATAAAATTGGAGATCTTGGTTATGTAAGGATGGGAAATGATGATTTTTCCAAGATTGTTAGTGTCGAAGATGTATTATTGGAAACAAACACTAGGTGTATGTTGATGCTCAAGAATGTTAGGCATGTTCTCGACATTCTTCTTAACTTGATGTTTGCTAGAGTTCTAGATGATGAAGATTTCTACAATTACTTTCATGATGGGAGGTGACATCTCTCAAAAGGCTTTGTGATTATGACTAAAGGAAAGAAGGAGAGAACGCTATATGTGATGCAAGAAAAAGTAAGTCATGGAGAAGAAAATACAACAAAAGGTGATACCTCCATTGATTTATGTCATAATAGGCTTGGTCATATGAGTGAGAAAGGACTTTGGACTCTCGCTCACAATAAGATCATTCTAGAAATTGAAGGATTAGCACTAAAGAATTGTGTTGATTGTTTAGCTTGTAAGCAACACGGAGTATCATTTTGAAGGACCCCTCCAACAAGACGTATCCATGTACTAGACTTAGTACATATAGATGTTTTCTCCATGAAAGAAAGATCTCTTGATGGTTCTCAATATTTTTTAACATTTATTGATGACCACGTAAGAAGAGTATGGCCTTTTGCATTATCTACCAATTCAAAGTATTTCATGCCAAATTTGAGAGAGAAATTGGTGTGAAACTTAATTGTATCAGAGAAGAAAATGGAGGTGAGTATAGAGGTCCATTTAAAGAATATTACAAAAGTTATGGTATCAGACTTGAAAAGACGGTTCCTAAGACACCACAACAAAATGGTGTGGCTAAGAGAATGAGCAGATCCATTGGAGAAAGGATTAGGTCAATGCTCTCATGCAAAATTGCCAAAATCTTTTTGGAAGGAGGCAATAAGAACTTCTATCTAGTTAATAAATATTTCTCCTTCAGTTCCTCTAGATGGAAATATCCCAGAGAGAGTTTGGATAGGAAAAGATGTGTCCTATAAACATTTGAGGGTATTCAGGTGTAGAGATTTCGTACACATCCTGAGAGATGATCAAAACTTGATAGAAAAATTAAGCAGTGTATCTTTCTTGGTTATGAGGAGGAAGAATTTGGATACAGACTATGGGATCCAAATAATAAGAAGATTATTTGAAGCAAAGATGTTGTCTTTGTTCAAGATGAAACCATTGAAGACAAACAAAACTCAAATACAATTTCTCTAAGAAGAGAGTATCAAATGATATGGCAGACAGTTCCATCCTCAAATACTAATAGTATTAATAGGGAATATGTGAGTGAAAATCATCAACATCAAGTGAATGACGATCATCATACTTTAGAGGAAGCATCAGGAGTTATTCATGATAATGATCAAGAAATTCATCTTGAAGACAACAATCTAGGTAATGATACTAGTGATGAAGAAAATCAAAGGCAAGAGGCAGATGGTCCACAAACATCCTTAAGAAGGTCAACTTAAGAGAGGATGCAATGAAAGCGATATCTAGGTGACAAATTTAAATTATACCTTGCTGACGTAGGAGAACCTGAGACCTATGAAGATGATATGAAGATACTCATCCTAAAGAATGGATAGAAGCCATGCACAATGAGATGAAATCTTTGCATGAGAACCAAACTTATGATTTGGTAGAATTTCCTAAAGGAAGAAGAACACTGAAGAATAAGTGGGTGTTTAGACTGAAGAATGAGGAAAATAATGTACAACCAAGGTACAAATCAAGGTTGGTTGTAAAAGGGTTCAATCAAAAGAAGGGAATTTCTTTCAAAGAAATCTTTTCACATGTTGTTAAAATGTCTTCTATCTGAGTCATACTTGACTTAGCAGTAGCCATGGATTGGGAAGTAGAGAAACTTGATGTAAAAATAGCTTTTCTCCATGGTGATTTAGAAGAAGAGTTTATATGGAGAAACCTAAAGGATTTCTTGTAAAGGGAAAAGAACACTTGGTGCGTTGTTTGAACAAGAGCCTTTATGGTCTTAAGAATGCTCCACGAAAATGGTATCTAAAGTTTGAAACATTTATGAAGAATCGTTACTACACGAAGACAACATCAGACCATTACATGCTTGTTAAAAGATTTTCACCAAGAGACTTCATTATTCTACTTCTCTATGTTGATGATATGCTTATTGTTGGTCATGATAATGTGAAGATAAACAACTTGAAAAGGGAAATGAGTAGGTTCTTTTCAATAAAGGACATAGGACCAGCAAATCATATACTTGGTATAAAGATTTATCGTGATAGGAAATTCAAGAAACTTTGGCTTTCAAAAGAAAGTATATTGAGAAGATACTTGAAAAGTTCAACATGCATAAAGCAAAACTAGTTTCCTCTATAGTTGCAGGACATTTCAAGTTGAGTTCTCAACAATGTCCAACAAGTTAGAATGAAATAGATGAAATGAAGAAAGATCCTTATGCATATGCAGTTGGTAGTTTGATGTATGCTATGGTATGCATAGGACCAAATATAGCATAAGTTGTGGGTGTTGTTAGTCGTTTTCTCTCAAATCCCTAGAAAGAATATTGGGGGGTTGCTAAATGGATTCCTAGATATGTACAAGGCACATCTAAAATGTGTCTATGCTTTGGTCATGGAAAGCTTGTGTTAGATGGATACACAGATGCTGATCTAGCTGGTGATGTAGATTCCCAAAAGTCAACAATAGGGTGTGTGATGAAATTTGTAGGGGGAGTAGTATCATGGAAATCTAGACTACAACAATGTGTTACCTTGTAAAAAACAAAGACTGAATACATTGCAACAACATAAGCTTGTAAGTTGTTTCTATGGATGAAGAATTTCTTACTAGAATTGGGGATGGAGCAGGACAACTATTGACTATTTTGTGATAGTCAGAGTGCTATTCATATAGCAATGAATCCCACTCTTCATTCCCTGTCAAAGCATGTTGATGTCAGATATTATTGGATATATGAAGTTTTAGATGCAAAGTTATTACATATCAAAAAGATCGATACCGATGATAATTGTGCATATATGATGACTAAGAGTTTTCCTCTAGACAAACTTGATATATGTAGAAATATGAAAGGTATGTCAGAGTATTCCAAAAGAGTTAGAAGGGAGAGAATTGTTGGATGATTTCCTCTCGTTTGGAAGTATCAAAGATAGATACATGGATTCTATATTTAGTGTGGAAATAAATGAGAAAAATAGAAGATGATTACAAAATCTAAGTTTAGTAATGGTTGTACACCAAATATGTTTGTGGTGTGAAAAGCTTTATCCTATTATAGAAATCTAAATGTGGTATGTGACTAGCTATATAAGCAATTGATATAGACAAAGATGAAAGAACATTCACAAGTGAGATCGTATAATAAGTTTCTCTTAATTTATTTTGTGTGGTCCTCTATAATTTTTTTGGAGAAGTTTATCTCCTGATTGAAGGTATTTTATCATTTGATCTTATTTTCTTCATACATAGAAGGGAAACACCTTGATTTTCCTAACAACTTGCATATGTAGGGTTTACTAGGAAGATTTAACAAATTTAACATGATTATAATACAATTTTACTTATCATCCCCACACATGAATATATCAAAATAAATCATTTATAAACAAATCTACCGATCTAAATATGATTTCACTAAACAAGTAGACACACATTTGTCAATGGGCCGAACTTGACCTACCCATTTATCTTTTGGACTAAGTGCATGGATTTGGTGTGTGTATACCAGTCACTATAATGATCATATAGAACTTATTCCAACAAAAAGTCAAATTATCCGGTTAATAATTTTTATTTCTTTATATAGTCGACACATTCTATTAGTGATTAACATATCTATACATCATATTTAGGACATCCAATCTATTTGATAGGTCAAAAGTTTCTAACCCATCTTTATTAATTTTTCAAACATATGGCACAAGTTTTGTTGTATAAGTGTATCAAGATCTAAATTTTAGTTCCTGAAATAAAAAAAACAATAGATCCAGGACAATCTTACGTGTGCATAATTTGAAAAAATCCAAACCAATGTTTAGGTGGTAGAACATGCATCTAATTTAATAATCTTCCATATAATTGATTAGCTGGTCAACTTCTCTTGGGATGCACATTTGTTTCCATAAACACATACTAGAGAATAAGAACAAATATTGATCTCTCCCTTGATCTATTTAAATCAAGAAAATAGTCTATTTACTTTGGAACAAATGGAATATTGTAGACTTGATCAATTGCATTCCCCAAGTGTCAACATTAAAGGTGCAAGAGAAATAAAGTAGACATTTATTTTAGAGTCCTTTTCACACAACATGCATTTGGATTAGAGAGTTCTTACTCTTTTTTGTAGGATATCATGTGTAAATAAACAACACATACATGCCTTCCATGCCTACAATTGGATACACCTTGGTGTATGTGATTGCCAAAACCAACTAGTTCACCACAACCTATTGCCTACATTAATGGGTGATTTCTTGATATGTAATTATGGTTTCATGAGGGTATCCTAAAAAATAATATTTATCAGACATGCAAAAGGCTACATGACACTTTGAAATGCATACTTGAAGTTGTTACTTTCATGAAGATTATGTGACATTCATTCATCCTTGTGTATAATAGTTAAGAGTTTGCAGTAGATGCCCAATCCACCTTCAAGGATTTTACTACCTTTTCATCATAGGTGATGGGGTGAGCCATCTATC